>JAABOM020064801.1:0-41699 GCA_011800125.2 Solanum clarkiae | reverse complement strand
GTTTTCTTGAAAATAATTTTGGGTCTCCTTGATTGGAAGGAACCAAGGATCAACCCACATACACATGAATCTTACTAACACCAAGGAATAACACAAGAAATAGTAAATCCTGGACCTATCAAATCACCCTACTCACAACCTCCAGTAATATCCCACTAACCCAAGAGGCTCCTAATACCCGATGAAGTCTAAGGACTAGGCTAATCTCTAATCACCTTCATCTTACTAAGGTCCACCTTAATACTATCACCCGGCACCACACATCCTAGGAAGGCAACTTCTTATCACCAAGATTCCCATCTCTCCTGCTTAGCATCCAACCTTCTTCCTTGAACTTGTAGTACTACCCTCAAATGATTCACATGTACTATCTCATTAGGGAACGAACCATATTATCATCACCAAAACAACCATAAACTTATTAGAGTGGGGATTAAAGATCTTACTCATGAGACATGTAGGTATACCCAGTGTACTAGTCAAACCAAATGACACTACCCCAAAATTCAAAATATCAAAAAAGACATTCAAAGCCTCTTCTACCACCAACAATAATTTTATAGACAAAACAATTTAGGTTCAACACCTCCATTTCTCACAAAATGACAAATGCAACCCCTTAGAGATCAATTGTACCTTAAGACGAGAAATGGACCTACCTCCCTTGCTACTATTTAACAATCTCCTACTCAAAGATGGGCTCATTAAGGATTCAGATCTACCTCTATGGGTCCTACCATCCATGAAAATATAACATGCATGTAACTATTCCATCCCTAAAATGACATCAAAATTTAACATTCCAACTCCAACAAGCCACAAAAGCAAGACCTAATACAATACAAACCCGGATCAACACCTATAAACCTTCTAGCAACAATATACCCAACAAAAGAATATACACCAAGGATCCACACAACAACTTGGGCACAAAAGAAGCCCTACTGGAAACCCAAAAGAATAGAGAAGAAATAGTGGCACACTGGCCTATCAATGCATGCACAACAAAGCCAAGGAAACTTCAACTTACTGATAATAGCATCGGGCATCTCATTCCCTCCTTGATCCATATGATCAACATGACCACCTTGATCTAAAGGTCGGCCACCTTACGCTTTCTTTGAACATATGACAATCCTTTAGCTTGTGACCCACTTTTCCACACCCATAAAAAGCATTAGTACCTCTCCAACATGAGCCATCATGGCCTTTATCACATTTTGGGCATCTAGCATAAGGCACCACACCACCTATATCTCTCTCTTTAGAGCTTTGGAACTTACCCACATTACGGACCCTCTTGGCCTCACTACCTCCTCGCTCACCACTAGAAGTCTGGGGAGCACCCACTTTTTGACCGAGGTGAGTTGCCAATTTTTCTGCCGCTTTTGGCCACCTTCCATAGAGCATAGAAAATATCCATATTCATCATAGCATCGCCCTGAGTAGCTTGAGACATATCCTATAATGTAACGGTTAGGGGTTCGCAAGAAGCCCTAAGGGACCTAACTCTATCACAGGACATGGATCATGAAAAAGTGAAATATTTCCTAATACCCCTCATAACCTCCTACTGATGGTTGTGGTGAATAACATAACAATGAATAAGACTCTAATCGACGTGGTGTGTTGGACTCCGAGGATCTATCAACCTAGTTCTCTAATACAAAGTTTGTCACAACCCAAGCCTAGGGCCTAGATGTGACACGGCGCAAAGGGAACCCGGAGAGATCCCAAGCAAGTCTTTTAGAGCATCATTACACATCCTTGGTCGCGAAAACACTAATCAAGCATCAAAAGATAAAAGAATGGGGAAATTGGGGCTAAGGGAAAGCACTTCCATATCATCATAATCAAGAGACAAGAGTCATCTCATTTCATAGATACATAATATGTCCAACAACCACCTTTACTGCAAAGATAAAAGCGGGGGCCAAGACAAAGCAACCGGGCTCACCCTCGTAGTCAAATCAAACATAAAGAAGAGTGTTTCAATACATAACAAGAGTGGAAGTAGACTAAAGTCCCCGAAATGGAGGACTCACCATCTAGTTTGTAGCACTGTACTTGACACGTAGAGGAGGAGGATCAACTTGGGCTTCGGTTCCTATATAGTGATATCATGTAGGCAAGAGTATAGTACATTTGAATGTATTAAGTATGTAGGATGCGATGCAACAATAGATGGACATCGTAATCATAATGCATAATATTAAGCAATATGTATAATATAACAATATGACATGTATGATCAATACTTGAGTAAAACATATTTAAGTAATTCATGCTCATATAGGATATTATATGTGTAGAAGAGACCAAGCTAGTTGTTCAAGGTATAAACCCCTTGGTGGTTGTGTGGTATAAACCTCTCACACGGTTGATGGTAATCACACCTTACCAACATAGTGATGAAGTATAAATCTCTCGCATGGTTGATGAGTATAAACCCCCAACATGGTTACCCAGGCTCTTGTCCCCTCGGATTAGGAATGGTCTAATGCAACACTTTATATAGAGTATATCATATACATAAGATTATTTCATCATCATAACATCATTCATATCATATCTCATGCTTTGGGCCTTTAATTCGTCAAGAAACCACATCCGTACATTTTATCAAATACTTTGAGGGTGTGTAATGCTAGTATATAACCATGAAATATAGAAATTAAATCATGCAAGAAAATCCATTATAAAATCATCAATCAACACCGTATAACATCCTCAATACATATACGTCAAAACTCCTTCTCAAATCTTACAATAGATCAAAGATTTATAGCTCAAACATAGCAAAACAGTCACAACTTTACATAGCTTTAACATAGGGTGCAGTGAATTTCATAATAATCAAGATCCATTTGTAAATCAACATTAAATCATGCAATTTATGTAAAAGGAGGCTTAGGTATCATGGGTGAAAGGAACCCATGAAAGAAACCCACATACCCTGACCTTGAAGAATTTCTTGAATAAGACTTTAACAGAAACTTGAAGATTGAAGGAATTCCTTAGATATGGATGAGGGTTTTAGGACTTGAATCTTGAGAGAAATATTAGTCTAAGTATTTAAATGAGTATTGAGAAATATTTTGTGTGATATGAGGGTGAAATATGACTAAGTATAGGCAAAAATGTGCTTGAGAACACTTAGGACCATGACTTAAAAGTCTTGGACCGAGACTACAAAACTGGGCAAAATTAACACTGCTCTGCGACAAAGGCGCGTTGCGGAGCTGTCGGGACCGCCTCTGGAAATTGAAATTTCGAAAAAAATCAAATTTTTGCTACGATTGCTCTAAACTCAGGGTTAGACCCTTCCCCCTAATTTGGATCCCCTGAACAAGAATATGAAGTCGTATTTTCAAAATAATAAATAAATTTTGAGATATATGAAATTTAAAAATTCTGGAAATTCCAAGGCACATTTTTGGGCACTTTTCATGGTTGTTTTAGCCCCGTTTCACCTAGAATTAATTGCTTGTTGCTTATTTATGCTTCCGCAACTAATGATGTGCCACTTATGCTTAGAGGCTTGTTTGGGGTTCCCTTTGGGTTTCTCATTCATCGTGTCACACGTAAGTTCTAGGCTTGGGTCATGATAATCTTGGTATCAGAGCACTAGGTTTTTAATAGACCTCAAAAATCCAACACACCTTATCAAGTAGTCTTGTTCATGGTTGTGCAGCATACCACAACTATGAATAGGAGGCTGTGAGGCATTCTATGAAATGATGCACTTCTTCATAACTTATGTCATGCCTTTGAAATTTATATAAGGCTTCTATCTCTAATGGTCGATCTTTTGCACCTCTAGATCATGTACAAAGAAGAATGGCACGAAGAGCTCCTACTCCCGAGGGTGATATGGCCCCTTTGGCTCCATAATCTCCCCAAGGAGAAGAGGGAGTCACTCATGCTGAGTATCAACATGTGGTTGCTTTGTTGGAAAGGGTCATATCCAATCAAAGATTTCAAGCTTCTCATGCTCCTACTCTGGCCTCAAGAGTGAGAGACTTCATGAGGATGAACCCTCTGGAGTTTCATGGCTCCAAAGCAGAAGAGGATCCCCAAATATATATTGATGACGTGTATAAAGTTCTTGATATTATAGGGGTAACTTCAGAAGAAAAGGTGAAACTTACGGCCTATCAATTCAAAAGCGTTGCTTAAATATAGTTTTCTTAATGAAATATGGAGAAGGGAAATGATGAGCCCATTCTATAGGAAGAATCTCTTTCCTATTGAATTAAGAGAGGCCAAGATGATGAAGCTTACGAATCTCAAAAAAGGCTCCATGAGCGTGAGAGAGTATTCCCTCAAATTTAACAAGCTCTCCAAATATGCTCCTCACTTAGTTGTCGACTCTAGTGCAAGAATGTCACACTGCTATTCTTGTTGGTAATATAGAATTGTATCAGCTTATGATGTATGCCAAGCAACTTGAAGGCAAAACTCTTAAAAAGAGGAGGAGTGGGGAGTCTAAGAGAGCTTTCTATGACAGTGGATTTCAATCTTCTAGAGGTAGTTGCTTTCAACAAGGCCACAAGTTTCAAGGCCAAGGGTCAACAAATGCTCAAAACCAAAGATTTGCGAATGATAGGGTACCCAATCCTAAAGATCATGGTGGTAATAGTGGACAAGTAATTCCTATGTGTGGAAGGTGTGGTAAGAATCATGATGGTAGATACTATGGATATAGGGGTCCTTGCTACGGGTGTGGAAAAATCGACCACAAGATTGTGGATTGTCCTACTACTTTGAACAAAGGTATAGATGGTCATCCTCAAGGATAAGGTGCCCGTGGTAATCAATGGGGCAAAAGGTGGTCAACAAAGGGATCTTCTATGACACAACTAGTTCTATGCTCTTCAAGGAAGACAAGGGGTGTATGAAGTATGCGATGTTGTTACTAGTATGTTAAAGGTTTATGATTATGATATGTATGCTTTATTGGATCCAGGTGCCACTCTCTCTTTCATTACTCTAGTTTTTTCTAATAGACGTCATGTGTTTACCGAATTGTTATGTGAATCCTTTCAGATGTCTATCCCCATTTGTGAGTTTATTGTTCCTAGAAAAGTCTATAGGGGTTATCTCATGTCCATATAGCATACTTGCCTTGTGATTTCATTGAGCTTGACATGGTAGATTTTGACATTATTCCTGGGATGGACATGATTCCATTGATTGAAGAACTCATAAAGTTAAGTTCTAATTTCCTAATGAACCTATCTTTGAGTGGAGAGATCATGATTTAGTGACTAAGGGTATGTTGATCTCTTGTCATAAGGCTCGAGAATTGATTTCTAAAGGTTCTATTTATCATCATGTAAGGGTTAGGGATGTTGAGTCTAAAGTCCCTCCATTGAGTCAGTTCTGATGGTCAATAAGCTTATTGATATCTTTCCCAATAAGCCTCTTGGTATTCCTTCCTGAGATTTTGGTATAGACCTTCTCTCTAATACAAAATACATTTCCATTCCTCCCTACCGTATGGCCCTGACAGAGTTGAAAGCATTGAAGGATCAATTGAAAGATTTATTAGAGAAGGGATTTTTTGGCCTAGCAAGTCACCTTGGGATACACCAGTGTTATTTGTAAGGAAGAATAATGTCTCACTTAGAATATGTATCAACTACTGGCAAATCAACAAAATTACCATAAAAAACAAGTATCCTATACCAAGGAATGATGCCTTATTTGACCAATTGCAAAGAGCTAGTCATTTTTCTAAGATTGATATTTGGTCTGAATACTATCAAATGAGGGTAAGAGAGGGTGATATTCCTAAAATATCTTTTCGAACAAGATATGATCATTTTGAATTTGTAGTGATGTCATTTGGCTTAACTAATACACCGACAATATTTATAGATCTTATAAACGAGGTCTTTAAACCCTACCTTGATATGTTTGTTGCGGTATTCATTGATGATATTTTGATTTACTCCTAAAGTGAGAAAGAGCATGTGAATCATTTGAGGGTAGTATTGCAAATTTTGAGGAATGAAAAGTTGTTTGCTAAATTTGATAAATGTGAAATTTTTGTTGAAAGAAGTGGCATTCTAAGGCATGTGGTGTCGGGTGAAAGGATTAAAGTAGATCCTAAAAAGTTGAAAGTGGTGGTAAATTGGATTAGGCCCTTGACACAGACAAATATTAGGAGTTCTCAGGACTTAGCGGGGTACTACCAGGGATTTGTTGAGGTCTTCTGTTCAATTGCTTCTCCTTTGACAAAGTTTATCCAAAAGAAGGTGAAATTTGTGTGGACCAATAAATGCGAAAAAAGTTTCCAAACTTTAAAGGACATGCCTACATACTTCCTATGTCGGCATTTGCGAATGGGCTAGAGGGATTTATTATGTATTGTGATACTTCAAGAATTAGTTTGTGTGTGAATTGATGCAAAGTAGAAATTTCATTGCCTATACTTCTAGGTGACTTAAAGTGCATAAGCGTAATTATCCTACCCATGATCTTGAGCTAGTGGTTGTGGTATTTACTTTGAAGATATGGCGTCATTATTTGTATAGGGTTTATGTAGATATCTTCGCCGACCATAAAAGTCTCCAATTTGTGTTCACCCAAATAGATCTTAATTCCAGGCAAAGAAGGTGGATAGAACTCCTAAAAAACTATGGCGTGAGTGTATATTATCACTTGGGTAAGGATAATGTTGTGGTTGATACTCTAAGTAAAGTATCCATAGAGAGTATGGTTCATATTGATGATGGTAAGAAGGAATTGGCTAAGGAAGTTCATAGTATTTGATTTGAAGATATTGCATCATTATTTATATGGGGTTCATGTAGATATGTTCACCGACCACAAGGGTCTCCAATATGTGTTCACCCAAAGAGATCTTAATTTGAGGCAAAGAAGGTGGATGGAACTCCTAAAAGACTATGACATGTGTATACATTATCACTGGGTAAGACTAATGTTGTGGCAGGTTCTCTAAGTAGAGTGTCTGGAGAGTATGGTTCATGTTGATGATGTTAAGAAGGAATTGGCAAAGGAATTCCACCGATTGGCTAGATTGGGGATTAGGTTGAATGAAGTTGAAAATAGAGGTGTAGTGGTTTTAGATGGTTCCAAATGTTCTTTTATTAAAGAGATCAAATCTAATCAAGACATTGACCCTGCTTTGTCAGAATTGAAGGCTTTGGTGAAAGAGGGGAAGGTGGAGGTTTTCTCCCAAGGGGGAGATGATGTCCTGAGATACCTCGGTAAATTGTGTGTGCCAAATGTTGATGGGTTGTGGGACCTGATTTTGAAAGAGATACATAATTCATCCTATTCTATTCACTCATATAGGGATTTGAGGGAAGTGTATTAGTGGGGTGGTATGAAAAGAGATATTGCAAAGTTTGTAGTTGGTTGTCACAATTGCCAACAAGTTAAAGCAGAATATCAAAGTTCAAGTGACCTAGCCCAAGATATTGAGATTCCTACTTGGAAGTGGGAGTAGATCATTAAATTGATCTTGTGATAGGGTTGCCAAAGACTAAGAAGCATTTAGATTTTATATGGGTTATTATTGATACATTGACGAAACCGGCTCATTTCCTATCGATTAAAATGACTTATGGTGCCAAAGATTATGCTGAGGTCGATATTTATGAGTTGGTTAGCTTGCATGGGGTCCATTGTCTATTATTTTGGATTGTGGTGCTTAATTTCCTTCACACTTTTAGAGGTCCTTTCAAAGAGATCTTGGTACTAAAGTCAAGCTTAGCACAACCGTTCACCCACAAATGGATGGACAAGATGAAAAGACCATTCAAACTCTTGAGGATATTCCTAGAGTTTGTGTATTAGAATTTAAAGATAGTTGGGATGAGCATCTTCCACTTATTAAATTGGCTTAAAATAATATTTATCACTCTAGCATCAAAATAGCTCTTTTTGAAGCTCTATATAGTATATCATTATAGATCACCAGTTGGGGGTTTGAAGAGGGAGAAATAGTTTTGTTAGGTCGGGATTTGGTTATATATGGAATCTTTGGAGAAGGTGAGGTTGATAAGTGAAAGATTGAAGATGTCTCAAAGAAGGCAAAAGTCCTACTCTGGTGTGAGTAGAAGAGATCTTGACTTTAGTGTTGACGATGAGGTGTATTCGAAGGTCTCACTCCTGAAGGGTGTGGTTTGATATGGTAAGAAAGAGAAATTGAGCCCTAGGTGTGTAATGCTTTATAGAATCTTGAGGAAAATTAGTAAGGTTGCCTATGAGTTTTAATTGCCAATGGAGATGAGTATGGTTCATCCAGTCTTTCATGTGCTTATATTGAGAAAGTGTGTAGGAGAGCCAAAATCGATTGTGCCTTTTGAGGCTGTTGACATTGAGGAGAATTTGGCATGTGAAGATGTCCTGATTGAGATACTAGATAGATAAGTGAAGAGGTTGAGAAATAAAGATGTACTATCTGCCAAAGTCCATTGGACGAATCAACAAATCGAAAGTGTCACTTGGCAAGCCGAAGCAGACATGAAGAAGTGATATCATTATCTCTTACACTATACTCAAGTCTAAGGTAATACATTAACTCCTATCCGTGATGACAAGACTTGAACTTCAGGTCTTCTATGTCATGTGCATGCATACATACTCATAAGTGACATGTTTTGGTGATTTTGATGCCTAAGTTTGGGATTTTCATGACAATAATTTTTAAGTTGTATTGATGCATTCGTGTGGGTTGAAAGTTATCTAATCACAATTCTAGAGCATGTTTCCATCAAATTTGGGGATGAATGTTCCCATGGGGAAGGTATTATAATACCTCTCGCAAGACTTCAAATATCCCTATGGTGTATTTCTTGAATATATTAAAATTTGTGCGTAATACGGAAAATCTAACTTTGTATTCTTTTCAGGAGGAAAAATTGTGTAAGAAAAGGGTCGCCTTTGATTTTTAGGTGAGCCATATCAAAAAATAATTTTTCAAGTGATTTTTGCCTAAACCAGGAAACGGCGTGCGACTAATTCACGTCATAGACTTGTTCCCCGATAGTACAAAAGTGGCCTAAACTCATTTTTAGGTCAACATGAGGGAAAATTGAACTTCGCGCAAATATGACCTATGCAAAATCCAGTCCGCGTCGCACCTTTATTTCACCATAGTACAATTTTTTTGAGCTTTTCTAGTTTCAAGTGAAGGCAATTGGGTCATTACCTAACACCCTTATTGATGAGATTCTTCAATTTTTCCACCATTTTTAGCCCTAGTTCTCACTTTAACACACTCGAAATCCTCTCCAAACCTCACTAGAATCCCTCATTTGAATCCAAGATTCTCAACAACTCTCATTGAAAATCAAGAATACAAGTGAATCCTTCAAGCTTCCTCAAGTTTTCTTTATTGATTTCAAGGTTTAAGGCATGTGGGTCATCCATCCATGGGTCCTTTCACCCCTGGAGTTTCCAAATCTATTTTCATTAAATTACATCATTTCAAAGACTAGTTTTGTATGGATACTTTCTCATTACTCCTATGTATGAAATATATTGAAAAAATTGTAGGATATTGGTCTATTGATACATGAGCTTCTATCAAGGAATGAGATTATGATATATTTATGATACCAAAGCTTTGTATGCTATGATATCTTGAAAAACTTGGAATGTTTATTAATTTTTCAATGGTACTCATGATATCTAAAATGAGGGTTCTACTATAATGTTGGTGCGTTGCTTTGAATGATTTGTAAATGATTCTATTTTACTCATCTCGTGTTCCTTACTCTTGAATTGCATGATTTTAAGCATATGTACACATACCCATAATATTTTGACTAAAGTTATAAGCCAAGCTTGTTATGTTGATGAAAGTCTTTTGGCAAGATATGTGAATTATGGATGTTGTGAATGTTGAACGACTAGTAAGCATGTTGTGAGTTCATGAGAACATTATGAAAGTTATGAATGATGTGAAACACTTTCTTTGATGCTATGAAAATTTAGTTTTGATGAGCTACTCTAATATGATATTATGAGACTTTACATATAATGAATATGATTATGATTAAGTATTTTTTGGGATTGTTGACCTAGCACCAAGTAGACCTCGGTAAATAACCATTTCCCTTAACTATGTTGCCCCAAAGGTTTGTGATTAGCTAATGGATCCATATAGCTCTTATTGCATGATTCAACGAAAAGGTTGGGGTTCTCGTAAAGACATACTAATTAATCTCTAAAAAGGGTAGTATTCCCGTAAGGCTCATATTATATATTAACTTAAAAGGATTGTGTTCCCATAAGGTGTTTGTGAAGAATTCTCTGAAATAGGAAAGTTCTCGTAAGATAAGTGTTTGGTTTACCTTGGCAAAGAAGACCACTCCTTGTTGGGTGTAGATCAAATATCGAGATTCCAAATTGTAGCTTTCTTGGTGTTATTTGTTGGTTATGATCCCTTCCCATCTACGTGTGATATGTTATGTGATTTGGTTATTCTTATGCATGCTTTTGACCTAGTCATTAATTCATTCATGTCATAGTAAGCTTATATATGTTGTCTATGATTACACATCTAGACTATTGTGAGATATTGTAACGACCCCAAAAACAGCTCGAAAATGTGCCTCGAAAATGCCTAGAATCATAATTTCCATATATCTCAAAATTCGTGCATGATATCAAAAATCCAACTTTATATTCTTGTTCAGGGGGCCAAATATAGAGGGAAAAGGGTCTAACCCTGATTTTAGATCAACCGTAGGAAATTCAAAATTTCAAAGTGTTAATTCCCAGTTGCAACTTCGCGTCACTCCCGCGATGCGCCAGTGTATTATTTTGGTGTCAGTTTTTAGTTTTGGTCCAAGACTTTTATGTCTTGGGCCTAAGTGTTCCCAAACGTGAAAATACCTATGTTTAGCCATTTTTCACACTCATATCATTCTAAATATTCCCCAATACTCATTCAAACATATAGCCAAATATTTTACTCCTAAATTCAAGTCTCAAAACCCTCTATGGATCTAAGGATTTCCTCTCAAACTTCAAGTCTCCATCTCTAATCTTCATCAAGATCATCTCCAAAGCTAAGGTATGTGGGTTTCTTTCATGGGTTCCTTTTACCCATGATACCGAAGCTCTTTTTACTCAAAATTGCATGATTTAAAGTTGATTTATTCATAGGTCTTATTCATTATGAAATTCACTGTACACTATATTGGGGTTTATGAAATTGTGACTGTTTTACTATGTGTGCAGCTATGAATCTAAGGTCTATTATGAGAATTG
This sequence comes from Solanum clarkiae, assembly GCA_011800125.2. Lineage (NCBI taxonomy): Eukaryota > Viridiplantae > Streptophyta > Magnoliopsida > Solanales > Solanaceae > Solanum > Solanum clarkiae. Next base: position 30,443 of record JAABOM020064801.1, on the reverse strand, counting down.
ATGTATATTGTTTGAGGGTGTTACCAAGTATCTATTGATGGCTTTACGCTTATTTTTCTAGCATGATTTTACTCTTGTATTGTATGATTTTACACTAGCATTACACACCCTCTAAGTGTTTGATAAAATATCTGGTTATGGGTTCTTGAGGAATTGAAGGTCCAATGCATGTCTTATGGGTTGAATGACTATATGATGATGAAAAGATGATAGAATGATTACGGAACGATTATGAAAGGAATGTGTGGATATGATGATTACATGATGATGAGAAGAATGTCTGTCTAAGATCACTTTCTCTCTCTCTCTCTCTCTCTCTCTCTCTCTCTCTCTATATATATATATATATATATATATATATATATATATATATATGTGTGTGTGTGTGTGTGTGTGTCATTATCTCTATAGTGTTGGGGATGACCAAGCCTAGCTTAGGGGGTTGTAGGCCCGAGTAACATACTAAGAGGTTGGTACCTCGATTGCCTAGCTTGGGAGGTGGTAGGCCCGGGAAACCTTGTTGGGGGTTGGTACCTATCAACCTTGATAGGTGGTTTGTACTCCATCAACCTTGATGGGGGGGTTTGTACTCCATTAACCTCGGTGGGTGGTTTGTACTCCGCCAATCTCGATGGGGGGTTTGTACTCCATCAATCTCATGAAGGGGTTTGTACCTCATGCGCCTATCCAAAGGGGTGGTAGGCCTTGGCTTGTAGTACAATGGTCATTCCTTACACTCGTATTATATTCTGTATAAGTATGGTTTTACTTCAAGCATCATTCATACATATCATATTGTTAGTATATTACATACTTAGTACATTCAAACATATTAACGCATACTCTATGCCTACATGATATTACCATATAGGAACCGGAGCTCCTATTGATTCTCCTCGTGGCTAGACGAATTGTTCAAGTTAGCTTATGGTGAGTCCTCAAGTCCGGGAACAATATCTATCTTCTCTCGAGCTTATGTTTAGACTATGTATTGTATGTTTGGATTACCTATTGTTATTATCATGAGGGTAAGCCCAGTTGCTTGTCTTGGCCCCCGCTCTAATCTATGTAGTAGAGGTGTTGTTGGACATGATATGTATCTATGCTATGAGGTTTGACTTTCTTGTTTCTTGATGTTTATGATATGGAAGTTCACCCTTAGTCCCAAATCCCCTTGTTTATGCTTATCACCTATTATCATTTTAATAGCTTTCAAGACCAAGGATGCGTAATGATGTGCTATGAGGCTTGTTTGGGCTCCTTTGCATTCCCCATTCATCGGTCACTTCTAGGCTCCAGGCTTGGGTCGTGACAGATATATTCTTTATTATATTGTACCCTACATACTTAGTATATTCCAAGTACTAACGCATACTTTTTGCCTACATGATCTAAATATGCAAGGACCGAAGGTCCTATTCATCCTCCTCCTTGTGTCTAGTACATTGGATTGAAGATTTACTATTTGTGAGTCCTCCATTTTGGGGACAAAAATCACTTTCTTTCATGCTATGTTAAATACTTATGTACTTTTGAACATTTACTTTTGAGCGTGAGCCCGGGAGGTGTCTTAACCCCCGTTCCGCTCATGTTAGAGTTGTTGTTGGATAGACATATGTGATGAGATTGACTCCTATCATGCATATGTATTAATGAAGAATTCCTTTAGTCACTGCCCTTCTATGTGTTTCTTGAATGTGATGGCATGTGATAGAAATCCTAAGTATCTATTTATTCCCATAGCATGAGTCATACCTACCCTCTCCTTAGTCCATACTTGTTATGTGATGGTGGAAATTCCTATTCCGCTGACATCCCCATAGCTTGACTCTGAAGCCTCATTCCCCTTACAATTAATTGTTTATTGCTTGTTTATGCTTCCGCAACAAAGGATATGCTACTTATACTTAGAGGCTTTTTGGGGGGGCTCCTTCAGGTTCCCATTCACCGTGTCACACCTAGGACTGAGGCTTGGGTCATGGCACAGATGGTTTGGTATGTGAAAAGTAGATGCATGGGTTCCCTAACACAAATGTGTGAAAGGCTGGCTATGATCAGTTTTGTAAGAGGTCAAGGTAGATCATAGAAGTATTAGAGGGAGGTGATTAGATAGGACCATGATATAGTTTTAGCTTTTTGAGTACATGGCCTTACATAGGTAGGCATGAAGGACACGGATTGGGGTGGAATGTTAATAGGTATCTATAAGGACTTGGATCTCGTTAGACCTTATCGATGCTTAAAATCAAGTTTCGGAAGGTTTGTGGACCATGGGGGTGCTTGTGCATGGCTTTGTGTGGCTTAAGAAGGGATTTTGGGCTTGGTGTCTCTACATGTTACCTCCCACGAGTTGTGGTCCTCACCATTGACCTTGGAAGGGGCTCTTGGTAGGTGCCTCAGCTTTCAAACCGTGAAATTGGCTAAGGCAACCACCAAGAGACCTTGTAGTGGTTATGCAACCCACCACGAGACATGATAGGGTCTCGTACAACCTACTATGAGCCTTTTTGGGGTGTTTCATGAAGCTCTCATCCATAAATATGATTCTAAGTATGAAATTATAGTCTCGAAACTTTCATGATTTGAATGGATCATTGTACGACCAGTGCATATTTGAATGAACCATGAAGCTTTCAATGGAAATGTCATTAGTATTAAATTTGGTTAAGTGTCTGAAGACCCTTACCATGGACCCTTTGTATGGTCCGTGGTCCTCTGCACGAGCCATGGTGCTCTACCACAATACCTCTAGCACTTTTTAGTGCCGATTTCATTAATGGCTTTCTCGTAATTTTGATTATTTTTAAGGGTCATTTGTGGATTTATAACCTATCCTAAACCCCTGAAAAGACCTATACTCTTTCATCCTTATTCAAATTCATTCATTATATTTAGAACTCTAGAAATTTCTCTCTTCTAAAAACTCTTCTCAAGTGTAACATTGAAAATTCAACTTTGAAATTCAAGGAGGACCTTCTTCTCAAATCAATTTCTTCTTCCTTCTTCTACTGATCTAAGGTATCTGAGAATGATTCATGCTTATTTCAATCATGAAGACCTTAAAGATTTCTTAATCCCTAATTTATGAATTTTCACCTTACTTTGAATATGGTTTTTTAAAGTTAATGTTAATTTGATTAAATTGAGATATGTGTTGTATTTAATTGATGTTTTTAAAGTGATTTAAGCCCTATTATATTGAATTGCATTGATATTATGAAGGTTTGAATATGCATGTCCCTTTAAATATTGAATCTATGCATGGGTAACTTCAAGTATGCTTTAAATGATGATTTTTCTTCAAGGATTTACTATGATTTTATTATATTATGATGATTTTACTATGAACTCGTATCCATGCTATTCATTCATTCCTCATGGAATATGCATGTATGAACATTGATTTTTATGAAGTTTATGATGTGAGTTAAGACTCAATTATGATTATGACGATGATTTCACCTAATTATGATTATGACATGATATGTGATTACGTAATGTCTATAATACGGTTCTTTGAGAAATTATGGGTGTTTACACTAACATGTACAAGTATGAATAAGTTATTCCTATGCATGAAAGTATGACATGAAGTATGATTTGACTTTTTAGCCTAAGTTGCATGATTATGAAGTATGTTTGGCTTTTAAGTCTAAGTATGTAGTTATGATTTGACAAGATTTATGCATCTTTTTCAAGAAGTAATACGTATATGTATTATCGTGGGATGATGACTTAGCACCAAGTGGACTTGTGTGAGGGGAGCTATCCCCAAGGGCCCTTATATAAATGCTCAAGCCCATAACTATGTGCCAAATGTTGGTTCATGTTTATGCCCCTTTGTGGATGATTATGTTATGTTCATGAATAATTCTTACTGAAATGGAGACCCATAAGGTAAGGTTGTTTCTTCGAAATGGGAGGTTCTTAAGGAGAAGTATGGTCTACCTTTGGCAATTAGATCACCTTTTTTTCAATGTAGGGTGTGCACCAGAATTCCAAGTAATAGCTCGCTTGGTCTGTATATGTCAGTTGAGGTCACATCCTCGTATGTTTAAAGTAATATGGCATTCATACATCATGGATTACATGACATACTGGTATATTACGCTGTCCTATATATTCTTCTTTCTATATATGTGCCCTTGTCATCTAACATTGAAATTCAGGTTTAATGAGTTCTTATGCATTGCATATCCGCATACTTAGTATATTCAAATGTACGAACGCTTACACTTTGTCTACATGATCTAACTAGCTAGGGAGCGGAGACTATCTTCATCCACCTCTTGACCGTTAGCTTGGATTGTGAGAGTTGCTTGTGGTGGGTCCTATCATCCAAGGACAAGCTACCTTCTATCTACCTATTACGTTAATTCCCACTTATGTCTTTATTTTGAGGTGAGCTTGGGACATGTCATGGCCCCCATCCTAATCTATGACGTAGAGGTATTACTGGACATCATGTAAATTATATGTATAGTTTTGTCATGTGTTATGCTATTTGCTTATGGAGACTATAATTGTATCTATCTTATGTTGTTGATGTTTTGATGATATGTTCATGATGATATGTGAAAATGTGGAAAGTCCTAAGTCCTTTCTATCCCCAAAGCATTAAAACGACCCCAAAAAGTGCCCAAAAATATGCCTCAGAAGTGCTCGGAATTGTGATTTTCATATATCTCAAAATTCATGAGTGATATCGAAAATCCAAAATTATATTCTTGATCAGGGGATCAAATTAAGTGGGAAATGGGTTTAACCCAAATTTTAGAGCAAACAAATCGCAATTTCATTTTCCCAAAATTTTGATTTCTAGAATCGATCCGCGACACGCAGCTGTCATTGACATGTGTAAATTTTACCTCTATGATAGGTCCGCATCATGGACCAGATGCGGACCTATGTATTTTGTTGCCAGTGATTTTTATCTCGGTCCGAGGCTTTTGGGTCTTAGGCCTAAGTCTTTCCATGCGTAAAAATACCTATACTTAGCCATATTTTACCTTCGTATCATTCAAGACATTCCCAAATACTCTCTCAAACACTTAGATAATATTTCACCTCAAGATTCAAGTCTGAAAACTCAATCCACATCTTAAGGTTTTCATTTAAGCTTTAAGTCTCCATTTCAAATCTTCATCAAGAATTCTCCAAAGCTAAGGTATGTGGGTCTCAACCATTGGGTCCTTTCATCCATGGTGCCCAAGCTTCCTGTTTACCTAAAATACATATTTCTAAGTTGATTTTACATATGGGTTTTCTATGATGAATTTGACTATGAACTATGTTGGGGTTTTGTAAAAGTATGATTATTATTGCATGTTTTGAGCTATGAATCTTAGATCTATCTTGAGATTTGATGAAGGGATTTGATGTATATTGTACGATGGTGTTACCAAGTATTGGTGGGATGATTTACTTCAAGATTTCTTGCATGATTTCCCTCTTTAATTGCATGGTTTTACACTAGCATTGCATACCTACCAAATGTTTGATAAAATGTCTGGTTATGATTTCTTGAGAACTGAAGGTCCAACACATGTCTTATGAGTTGAATGACTTTATAATGATGAAGGAAATATATGTATATGATATTCTCCTATATAGTGTTGGAATTTGACCATGCCTTACACGAGGGGTTAAAAGCCCAGTAACCATGCCAAGGGGTTTGTACCTTGACAACAAGGTTGAGGGGTTTGTACCTCAACCACCATGGGCGGTAGGGTGTGATGATCTACCAACCAATTAAGGGGTTTGTACCTTGGTAACCGGGTTGAGGGGTTTGCACCTCAATCACCATGGGTGATAGGGTGCGACGATCCACCAACCATCTCGAGGGGTTTGTACCTTGATAACCAATTGAGGGGTTTGTACCTCAATCACCAAGGATGGTAGGATGAGACGATCCACCATCCAATCAAGGGGTTTGTACCTTGATAAACTAAAAATTCTATAATGATGGTCTCTTCTTACACATGTATTATGTTCTACGTAAGCATGTTTTACTTTAAGCATCTTCCATGCATGTCATATTGTTATATGCTACTCATTGCCTGTACTTATCCATTTCGATTATGATACTTACTCTTGTTGCATTGCATCCTACATACTTAGTACATTCAAACATACTAACGCATACTCTATGCCTACATGATGCCACCACGTAGGGACCAGAGCCCCACTTGAGCATCTTCCTCCACAATACTAGTACGAATTCTCTCAAGCTAGTTGGTGAGTCCTCCATTCCGGGAACAATGTCTATGATTTTATGCTATGTACTAAGACTATCTTTTTTTATGTATATATCGACTATGAGGGTGAGCCTAGTTGTTTGTCTTGGCACCGCTCTTATCCATATAGTAGAGGAGTTGTTGGACATGTATGTATTAAGCCTTGAATCTCTTGTTTGATGCTTATGTTATGAAAGTATCCTTTTAGCACTTTTTCCCTTATTTCTACTCTTATTATGTTGTTTAACTGCTTCCCCGACCAATGATGTGTAATGATATGTTAAGAGGCTTGTTTGAGGTCCCTTCGAGTTCTCATTTGTAATGTCACGTCTAGGCTCTAATCTTGGGTCATGACAACCATGAGTTATACTTACCCGTCCTTTAATTCTTATGTGCTACGTGTGAAACGACCCCAAAAAGTGTCCGAAAATGTGCCTTGGAAGTCTCCGGAATCATAATTTCCATATATCTCAAAATCCGCATGTGATATCGAAAATACGACTTCATATGCTTGATCAGGAGGTCAAATTGAGTGGAAATGGGTCTAAACCTGACATAGGATCAATCGTATCAAATTTTGAAAATCACAAAATGCGATTTCCAGTGAGGTTTTCTCACCTAAGATGCGATGCGCCAAGGGCGCGCCTCAGTTCATTTTGTGTTCTATTTTCAAGCTCGGTCCAAGACTTTTTGGTATTGGTCCTAAGTGTTCCCAAAAATGAAAATACCTATACTTAGCCATATTTCATCCTCATATCATTCAAAACATTCCCCAATACTCACTCAAACACTTAGCCAAATATTTCACTCCTAAATTCAAGTCTCAAAACACATCCGGATATTATAGTTCTCATTGAAGATTAAATTGTCCATATCAATTTGACCCTCTAAATAAGAATATGAAGTTGAACTTTTAATAACACGCACAAATTTTGATATATAAAGAAATTATGATTCAGGGCACTTCAGAGGCACATTTTCGAGCACTTTTTGGGGTTGCTTCATAAGCCCTAGATATATGGGTACTTATAGGGTGATGAAAAGAACTGGTAAGGGGGCCTACGATTTGGATTTTCCTAGAGAAATGAACTTGGTTCATCCGATCTTTCATGTGTCAATGTTGAGGAAGTGTGTGAGTGATCATAATGCTATTGTGCCTCTTGATGTTGTGGGAATAGTTGAAGATAACTTGACATATGAAGAAGTTCCAGTAGAGATCTTGGATAGGCAAGTGAAGAGATGAGGAACAAGAAAGTTGCTTCTGTTAAGGTCCCTTGGAGGAACAACTAGTCAAAGGTGCTACTTGGGAGGCCGAAGCGGATATGCAAAAGCGATACCCTTATATTTTTCATTCCACTCAATAATAAGGTATTGATCGAAGTCTTTTATATGATTTCAAGCCTTAAGTGCAGCCCTCATTTCATTGCCTACGTTCATGTTTAAATTGACAAGTTTATGATGATTTTACACTTATGTTTAGATTTTTGAAATGATGTTTAAGTGCATTATTGCATCCTTATATGGGCTAAAATTTTCATGTTTGCGTCTCTTATAAACATTTCTTTGACATTTGGGGACGAATATCCCCAAGGGAGAGATATTGAAATGACCCGAAAAAGTGCCCGAAAATGTGCCTCGAAAGTGTTTGGAATCGTAATTTCCATATATCTCAAAATCCACACACAATATCGAAAATCCAACTTCATATTCTTGATTAGAGGATCAAAATGATTGGAAGATTGGTCTAACTCCTATTTCAGAGCAACCATATCAAAATTTGGAAATCACAAAATGTGATTTCTGGTGAGTTTTTCATGCCCAAGGCGTGACGCACCAATGGCACTACTCAGTTCATTTTGTGTGTTGTTTTTCAAGATCGGTCCAAGACTTTTTAGTCTTGGGCCTAAGTATTCCCAAAAATGAAAATACCTATACATACCCATATTTCACCTCATATCATTCAAAACATTCCCCAATACTCACTCAAACACTTAGCCGAATATTTCACTCCTAAATTCAAGTCCCAAAACTTATTTGGATCTTAAGGTTCTCATAAGCTTCAAGTCTCCATCTCCAATCTTCATCAAGTTGTTGTCCAAAGCTAAGATATGTGACTTTCTTTCATGGATTTCTTTCACCCATGATACCCAAGCTCTCTTTTACCTAAAAATGCATGATTTAAAGTTGATCTACTTATGCATCTTATCTATTATGAATTTCACTGCACACAATATTGTTTGAGCATGTTTTGAGCTATGAATCTAAGATTATTATGAGATTTGATAAAGTGCTTTGATATATATTGCTTGAGGGTGTTACCAAGTATCTATTGATGGTTTTACATTGAATTTTCTAGAATGATTTCACTCTTGAATTGCATGATTTTACACTAGCACTACACACCCATCAAGTGTTTGATGCAATTTCCGGTTATGATTTCTTGAGGAATTGAAGGTCCAATGCATATCTTATGAGTTAAATGACTTTACTATGATAAAGGTAAGTTGTATATATGTTAACTTCATGATGAGATTCTATAGTGTTGTGAGTCGACCAAGCCTAGCTCGGGGGGTTGTAGGCCCGGGTAACCACATCGAGGGGTTGGTACCTTGGTTGCCTAGTACTGGGGCTAGTAGGCCCATATAACCATATTGAGGGGTTGGTACCTTATTAACAACATCGAGGGGTTTGTACCTTGGTTGCATAGTACGGGGGGTAGTAGGCCCGTATAACTATATTGAGGGGTTAGTACCTTATTAACTATATCGAGGTGTTTGTACCTTGATTACCTATATTGATGGTCACTTAACACACATAAATTATGTTCTATATAAGCATGTTTTACTTCAAGCATCATTCATACATGTCATATTGTTATTATACTATCTATTGGATATTATTATGCATTTTGCCTATGTTGACTACGTATTGTTGCATTGCATCCTACATACTTAGTACAATCAGACGTACTAACGCATACTCTATGCCTACATGATGTCACCATGTAGGAACCGGAACCCCACTTGATCATTCTCCTCCACATGGCTAGTTGACTTCTCTCACGATCTTTGGTGAGTCCGCCATTTTGGGGATGATGTTTATGATCTCATACTATGTTTCAATAATATCTTCTTTTATGTATATATTGACTATGAGGGTGAGCTCGGTAGCTTGTCTTGGCGCCTGCTAAGGATCTAAGTTTTAGAGGTGTTGTTCGACATGTTTTGTACTATGCTATGAGCTTTGACTCTCTCTTGACCCTTGATGTTTATGATATGAAAGTTGTCCCTTCGCCTCGTTGTCCCTATCTACTATCTCTTATTGTATTTTATTGCTTCCGCAATCAAGAAAGTGTAATAATATGTTAAGAGGCTTACTTGGGGTCCATTCGGATTCCCATATGTCGTGTCACATCTAGGCCCTAGGCTTGGGTCGGGACAAACTTGGTATCAGAACACTAGATTGTTAATAGTCCTCAGCATCCAACACGCCACGTCGATTAGAGTCTTGTTCATGGTTTTGTTGTTCACCGCACCTGTGAGCAAGAGGCTATGAGGCATTTAGGAAATGTTTCCCTTCTTCTTACTCTATGTCATGCTATAGAAGTTGAGGTAAGGTTTTCCCCCAAACGATTGTCCTTTGCTATGCTAGATCATGTCTAACATGAGGGGAAGAAGAGCCTGCACACCCAAGGAGCAACTGGATAATGGAGAGATTCGGGTTGCTCTCACTTTGTTTGCACAAGTTGTGGCTAATCAAGCCAACCAAGGGGTCCAAGCCCCTCATGTTCCTACACCGACATCTTGGTAAGAGATTTCATGAGGATGAATCCCCCAAAATTCCATGGGTCAGAGATGAATGAGGACCCTCAAGAATTCATTGATGAGGTTTACAAGATTTTGCTTATCATGGGTGTCAGGTCGAAAGATAAGGCGGAGTTGGCGGCCCACTAACTCAAAGAGGTAGCACAAATATGGCACAATCAATGGAAAGAGGAGAAGGGAGTCAACAATGTGGTACTTTGGGAGGAGTTCAAGTGTGAATTTTGGTTGAAAAAAGTTGCCTTTCTAGGTCATATAGTGTCGGGGGATGGTATTAAGGTGGATCCTAAAAGGATGAATGTGATTAAAAATTGGCCTAGATATAGACCATTGACCCCGTCTGATATTAGGAGCTTCTTGGACTTAGCGGGTTACTACCAGAGATTTGTGAATGGATTCTCTTCTATTGCGTCTCTCATGACAAAATTTACCCAAAAGAAGGCTAAGTTTCTGTGGATCGATGAGTGCAAAAAAAGCTTCCAAACCTTGAAAGATAAGCTTGTGTCCGCTCCTATATTGTCACTGCCGGAATGGCTAGAGGGGCTTGTGGTGTATTGTGATGCTTCTAGAGTTGGTTTGAGTTGTGTTCTAATGCAAAATGGTAAGGTCATAGCCTATGCTTCTACGCAACTCAAACTGCATGAAAATAATTATCCTACTTATGATCTTGAACTAGCCGTCGTGGTATTTGCATTAAAGATATGGCATCATTATTTGTGTGGGGTGCATGTTGATGTTTTCACTGATCATAAAAGTCTCCAATATGTTATTACTCAAAAGGAACTTAACTTGAGGCACAAAAGGTGGTTAGAACTTCTTAAGGATTATTACATGAGTGTGTATTATCATCCCGATAAGGCTAATATGGTGACGGATGCTTTGAGTAGGGTGTTTATGGGAAGCCTAGGTATGTTGATGATGGTGACATAGGGATGGCTAGGGAGGTCCATCGGTTGGCTAGATTGGGGGTTAGGTTGGAAGAAGTTGATAATGAGGATGTTGTTGTTAGTTTTGATAGTTCTAGATCTTCATTGGTTGAGGAGGTGAAAGCTAAGGAAGATCTTGACCCTGCTTTTTTGGAATTGAAGGCATTGGTAAAAGATGGTAAGGTGGAGGTTTTCTCCCAAAGAGAAGATGGTGCCCTTAGGTACCAAGCTAGGTTATGTGTGTCTTGTGTTGTTAACTTGAAGGAAAAGATTCTTGATAAGGCTTATGGTTCTTCTTATTCTATTAACCCCGGGTTTACTAAGATGTATAGGGATTTGAGGGAGGTGTATTGGTGGGGAGGTATGAAAAGGGACATTGCCAAATTTATTTTCGGTTGTCATTGTTGGAAACAAGTCAAAGCCGAGCATCAAAGGCTAGGTGGCCTAACCCAAGACATGGAGATTCCTACTTAGAAGTGGGAGGAGGTTAATATGGATTTTGTGGTTGGGTTGCCCAAGACTATAAAGGGTTTTAGTTCCATATGGGTGGTGGTTGATAGGATGACAAAATTGGCTCACTTCCTAATGGTTAAGACTGCATATAGGGCTGAAGATTATGCTAGGTTGTACATTTATGACTTGGTGAGTTGCATGGGATTCCTTTGTCCATCATATCAGATCATGGTGCACAATTCACTTCAAACTTTTGGAGGTCCTTCCAAAGAGGTCTTGGAACCAAAATAAAGCTTAGTACAACCTTTCACCCTCAAACGGATGGCCAAGTCAAAAAGACTATCCTAACACTTGAGGACATGCTCAGGGCTTGTGTATTGGAGCTTAAGGGTATTTGGGATGATGCTCTTCCATTGATTGAGTTTGCATATAACAATAGCTATCATTCTAGTGTTGGTATGGCTCCTTTTAAGGCTCTCTATGGTAGACGTTGTAGATCACCGGTTGGGTGGTTTCATGTTGGAGAAGTGTCTCTATTGGGTCCGTATCTGGTTATAGATGCTATGGAGAAGGCAAGGATGATTAGATAAAGGTTGAAAACAGCCCAAAGTTTCCAAAAGTCTTATGCCAATGTAAGGAGAAGAGATCTTGAATTCAAGTTTGGTACCATGTCACGCATGAAGGGTGTGGTCCGTTTTTGTAACAAGGGCAAGTTAAGTTTTCATGACCCAAGCCTAGGGCCTAGTCGTGACACGGTGCAAGGAGAACCCGAAGGGACCCCAAGCAAGCCTCTTAGCACATCATTATACATCCTTGGTTGGGAAGCAATAAAATAGCAACAAAGAGTAGAAATAGGGATAACCGTGGCTAAGGGACATTGTTCATATCATAACAACGAAATCCAAGAGAGAGTCAAGCTTATAACATTACACATGACACGTCCAACAAGCCATAAAGTATGCATTAGTACATTTGAATATACTAAGTGTATAGGATGTAATGCAACAAGTGATAAGAACCATAATCAAAATTCATAACATAGGCAATTAGTAAGCGTATAGCAATATGGCATGTAGGAATGATGCTTGAAGTAAAACTATGCTTATATAGGACATACTACGAGTGTAAGGAGTGACCATTATTAGTGCAATCCAGGATGTACCACCTCCTTGAAGAGGCGCATGAGGTACAAACCCCTTTCATGAGGTTGATCAGGTACAAACCCCCCAACAAGGTTATCAACGTACAAACCCCTCGACATGGTTGGACGAGCCTGCCACCTCCCAAGCGAGGGGATCGAGGTACAAACCCCTCAACATGGTTACCAAGGCCTACAACCTCCCAAGTGAGGATTGGTCATCCCCAACATTGTAGTGATAATATCACATACATACATTCCTTTCATCATCATAAAGCCATTCATCTCATAAGACATGCATTGGACTTTCAATTCCTCAAGAAATCATAACCGGACATTTTATCAAACACTTGGCAGGTGTGTAGTGCTAGTGTAAAACCATGCATTTCAAGAGTGATCATGCTAGAAAATGCAATGTAAAACTATCAATAGACACTTGGTAACACCTTCAAGCAATATAAATCACAATCCTTCATCAAATCTCATATTAGATCATAGATTCATAGCTTCAAACTGGCTAAAACAATCACAATTTCATGATTTTAAACACTAACATAGCGTGCAGTGAAATTCATAATAGATAAGACCCATGAATAAAGCAACTTTAAATCATGCAATTTTAGATAAAAGAGAGCTTAGGTATCATGGGTGAAAGGAACACATGAAAGAAACTCACATAACTTAGCTTTGGAGAATAGCTTGATGAAGATTGGAATTGAAGACTTGAAGGTTGAGTGAGAACCTTGAAATTCGGATGAGTTTTGAGACTTGAATTTAGGAGATGAAACATTGGCTAAGTGTTTGAGTGAATATTTAGGAATATATTGAATGATATGAGGGTGAAATAAGTCTAAGTATAGGCATTTTCATGCATGGGAACACTTAGGCCTAAGACCCAAAAGCCTTGACCGAACTTGAAAACTGGGCAAAATTTGCACTGAGACGTGCCCTTGGCGCGTCGTACTAGGGGCGTGAAAACCTCACTGAATTGATTTTTGGGAAAACGCAATTTTGATTCATTTGCTCTAAAATCGGAGTTAGTCCCATCTCCTACTTGATTTGAACCCCTGAACATGAATATGAAGTCAAATTTTTGATATCACACATAAATTTGAGATATATGGAAATTACGATTTCGGGCACTTCTAAGGTACATTTTCGGGAAATTTTTGGGATCCTTTCAATATCTCCACCTTGGGAACATTCGTCCCTGAATATCAATGAAACGTATATGAGAGATGCAAGCATGACAATTTCATCCACATAGAGATACAACAATGCAGTTAAACATCATTTCAAAAATCTCATCATAAGTGTAAAATCATCATGAACTTGTCAATTTAAACATGAATGTATGCAATGACAAGAAGGCTAAAATTAAGACTTGAGATCATATAACGGACTTAGATCAATACCTTAGGCTTGAGTGGAGTGGAAAATATAAGGGTATCGCTTTTGTATATCTATTTTGAGCTCTCAAGTAGCACTTTCAAGTTGTTGATTCCTCTAAAGGACCTTGATGGAAGAAACTTCCTTGTTCCTGAACCTCTTCGCTTGCCTATCCAAGATCTCTACTGGAATCTCTTCATATGTAAAGTTGTCTCCAACTACCCCACTACATCAAAAGGCACAATAGCATTGGAATTACCCACACACTTCCTCAACATAGACACATGAAAGACCGGATGAACCAATTCCATTTCTCCAGGAAAATCTAACTCATAGGCCACCTTACCAATCCTTCTCATTACCCTATAAGGATCCACATATCTAGACCTCAACTTGCCCTTCTTATCAAAATGGAGCACACCCTTCATGGGTAACACCTTTAACTAAACCTAATCACTAACCTTGAATTCAAGATCCCTTCTCCTCACATCGACATAAGACTTTTGGCGACTTTGGGTTGTTCTTAACCATTCTCTAATCATCCTAACCTTCTTAACAGCCTCCATAATTAGATCTAGTCCCAACATAGCCACCTTTCTAACTTTAAACCACCCAACTAGTGATCTACAATGTCTACCATAGAGAGCTTCAAAAGGAGTCATGCTAATGCTAGAATGATAGCTATTGTTGTATGCAAACTCAATCAATGGAAGATAATCATCCCAACTACCCTTAAGCTCCTATACACAAGCCCTAAGCATGTCTTTTTTTCAAGTGTTTGGATAGTTCTTTTGGCTTGGCCATCTATTTGAGGGTGAAAGGTCATACTAAGCTTTACTTTAATTCCAAGACCTCTTTAGAAAGACCTCCAAAAGTATTAAGTGAATTGTGCACCACGATTTGATATAATGGACAAAGGAACCCCATGCTACCTCACCAAGTCACTAATGTACAACCTAGCATACTCTTCAGCCCTATATGCAGTCTTACCAGTAGAAAGTGAGCTGATTTTGTCATCCTATCAACCATAACAATATGGAATCAAAACCCTTTCTAGTCTTGGGCAGCCCAACCACAAAATTCATATTAATTTTTTCCCATTTCCAAGTAGGAATCTCTATGCCTTAGGTTAGGCCACCCGGCCTTTGATGTTCGTCTTTCAATTGTTGGCAACTATGGCAACCAGAGAGAAATTTTGCAATGTCCCTCTTCATGCCTCCCCACCAATACACCTTTATCAAATCCCTATACATTTTAGTAGACTCGGGGTGAGTAGAATAAAAAACCATGAGCCTCATCAAGAATCTTTTCCTTCAAGTTATCAACACAAGGCACATACGATCTACCTTGGTACTTAAGGAACCATTTCCTCCTTGAGAGAAAACCTCCACCTTACTATCTTTTACCAATGCTTTCAATTCCAGCAAAGCAGGGTTAAGATCTTGCTTAGCTTTCATCTCCTCAACCAATGAAGATTTAGAACCATCAACAATAACAACACTACCGTTATCAACTCCTTCCAACCTAACTCCCAACCTAGCTAACCAATGGACCTCTCTAGCTATCTCTTCATCACCACCATCGACATGAGCTACGCTACCCATGGACACCCTACTCAAAGCATCCACTACCACATTAGCCTTACCATGATAATAATGCACACTCATATCATAATCCTTAAGAAGTTTTAACCACCTTCTTTGCCTCAAGTTAAGATCTTTTTGAGTGAAAACATATTGGAGGCTCTTATGATCAATGAACATATCAACATACACCCCATACAAATAATGACGCCATACCTTTAATGCAAATACCACAGCAGCTAGCTCAAGATCATGGGTAAGATAGTTCTTTGCATGCACTTTGAGTTGCCTAGAAGCGTAGACTATGACCTTACCATTTTGCGTTAGAACACAACCCAAACCAAATCTAAATACAACAAATCCCTCTACCCATCCGGTAGTAACAATATAGGAGCGAACACAAGCTTATTATTCAATTTTTGAAAGATCCTTTCACACTCTTCAGACCACACAAATTTGGCCATCTTTTGAGTCAATTTTGTCATAGAAGAAGCAATAGAAAAGAACCAATTCACAAATTTCTGGTAGTGACCCGCTAGGCCCAAGAAGCTCCTAATATCCAATGGGGTCAATGATCTAGGCCAATTTCTAATCACATCCGTCTTCTTTGGGGTCCACCTTAATACCATCCCCCAACACCATATGACCTAGAAAGGCAACTTCTTTCAACCAAAATTCACATTTTTCATATTTAGCATATAATTTCTCTTCCCTCAACCTTTGCAACACTACCCTCAAATAACCTACATGTTCCTCCTCATTATGTGAATAAATTAAAATGTCATCATGAAGACCACAACAAATGAATCAAGGTAGGGTTTGAAGACCCTATTCATAAGAGCTATGAAGATAGCGAATGCATTAGTCAACCCAAAAGACATCACAACAAACTCATAATGCCATACCTA
The DNA here is from genome assembly GCA_011800125.2 of Solanum clarkiae. Taxonomy (NCBI): domain Eukaryota; kingdom Viridiplantae; phylum Streptophyta; class Magnoliopsida; order Solanales; family Solanaceae; genus Solanum; species Solanum clarkiae. Next base: position 13,989 of record JAABOM020064801.1, on the reverse strand, counting down.
GTCCTGAAGGTGGTCTTAGAAATATCACACTCCCTTATCTTCACTTCATGACACCTGTATCAAAGATCAATCTTAAAGAAGTGGCTAGCCCCTTGCAATTGGTCAAATAAATCATCAATACTTGGAGCCTGTTCTTGATGGTGACCCTATTAAGTTGCTGGTAGTCAATATACATTCTAAGAGACCCATCCTTCTTCTTTACAAACAATGCCGGAGCACCCTAAAATGATTGGCTAGGCCTAATAAAACCCTTTTCCAACAAATCCCTCAATTGTTCCTTCAACTCCTTTAACTCCACCGCAGCCATAAGGTAAGGGGGAATAGAAATGGGTTGAGTATTGAGGAAGAGGTCTATAACAAAATCTATTTCCCTTCTGGGAGGAATACCAGGAAGGTCATTTAGAAAGACATCAAGAAACGCATTTACAACCGAAACTGACTCTATGGGAAAGACTTTGGATTCCATATCCCTAACCCTCACAAGATGATAAAGACACCCCTTAGAGATCAACTTATGAGCTTTAATGCAAGAAATGAACCTACCCTTTATCACCCCATCATGACTCTCCCACTCAAGGGCGGGTTCATTTGAGAATTGGAACTTGACCCAACGGGTTCTACAATCAATAGAAGCATAATATGCATGCAACCAATCCATCCCAATAATAATATCAAAATCAACCATGTCCAACTCAACAAGATCACAAGGTAATATTCTATGCAAAATGCAAATGGGATAATCTCTATCCACCTTCCTAGCAACAATAGATGCACCAATAGGAGTAGACACCTCATATGACTCACAAAACAATTCGAGTTCAACTTGGAACCTTTTGGCAACAAAAGGGGTAATAAAAGAAACAGTGGCACCCGGATCAATCAATGCATACACATGAAAATTAAAGATTTTTAGCATACCGGTAACAACATCGGACACCTCATCAACCCCTTGCCTCCCATGATAAGCATAAAACCAGTTGTGCCTCGGGGCACTATCTTTTCGGCCACCTCTTCCCAAAGGAACTGTATTAGTACCTTGTGGATGAACCTCCTCACCCTTGTTGTGATTTTGGGAGCAATCCATCACCTTTTGTCCAACTTCTGCACAACCATAGCAAGCATTAGTATCCCTCAAGACTGGACCACTATGACCCCTATCACATTTCGGACACCCACCATTAGGAACCACACCTCCAACACCTTCAGCCCTTGGAAAAATCATTGACAATCCTCTTTTGCAATGCATGAGAAGACCCTTGGCCTTGGTGAAACCAGCCACTCCTTCGGCTTTGTATCTTCCCCTCAAAACAAGCCCTTTTGGCCTCATGACTCCTCCTCTTCCTCAACTTTTCCTTCTCCATTTTCTCAGCATAGATCATCAAACATGACAAGTCCATGTCACTAATTAACATGGCAAACCGGCACTCCTCACTCACCAAGTCAGAAACACCCATCACAAATTTATTCATCCTAGACCTTGAATTAGCTACCAAGTGTGGATCATACTTTCAAAGTTGGTTGAACTTGAGGGAATAGTCCCTCGAACTCATAAACCCTTGTCTCAAATTCATAAATTCCACTAACTTAGCTTCCCTAAGCTTAAGAGGGAAGAATCGATTAAGAAAGGCTGCCCTGAACTCTTCCTATAGAACCACATTGTTGACTCCCTTATCCTCCTTCCATTGATTGTACCATATTTGTGCTACCCCTTTGAGTTGATAGGCTACAAACTTCGCCTTATCCTTTGACCTCACACCTATGATAGCCAAAATCTTGTAATCCTCATCAATGAACTCTTCAGGATCCTCACTCACCTTTGGCCCATAGAATTCGAGGGTGATTCATCCGCATGAAATCTCTCACCTGAGATGCTGATGTAGCAGCATGAAGGGCTTGGGCCCCTTGGTTGGCTTGGTTAGCCATAATTTGTGCAAGCAAGGTGAGAGCATCCCGAAGCTCTCTATTAGTCGGTTTCCCCTCAGGTGTGAAGGCTCTTCTTACTATCGTGTTAGGCATGATCTAGCATAGCAAAGGACAATCGTTAGGGGGGGAAAACTTGCCTTAACTTCCGTAGAACAAAATAGAGTAAGAAGAAGGGAAACATTTTCTAAACGCCTCATAGCCTCTTGCTCATAGTTGTGGTGCACGACACAACCATGAACAAGACTTTAATCGACGCGGTGTGTTGGACTCCGAGGATCTAACAATCGAGTACTCTGATACCAATTTTGTCACAACCCAAGCCTAGGGCCTAGACGTGACATAGTGCAAGGGGAACCTAAAGAGACCCCAAGCAAGCCTCTGAGCACATCAATACACGTCCTTGGTCGCGGAAGCAATAAAATATAAAAAAGAATAGAAATAAGGATAATCGGGGCTAAGGGACATCATTCATATCATAACAAGAAAAGCTTAGAGAGAGTCAAGCTTATAACATTACATGTGAGATGTCCAGCAACACTTCTACTACATAGATAAAAGCAGGGGCCAAGATAAGCAACCGAGCTCACCCTCATAGTCAATATTTACATGAAAGAAAAGTAGTCTTAGAACATAACGTGAGACAATAAGCAACGTCCCTGGAATGGAAGACTCACCAATAAGCTTGAGTGGAATCATACTCGTCACGTAGATGGGGATGCTCAAGGTGGGCTCTGATTCCTATATGGTGACATCATGTAGGCATAGAGTATGTATTAGTACGTTTGAATATACTAAGTATGTAAGATGTAGTGCAACAAGTGATAAGCACCATAATTAAAATGTATAACATAGGCATGTATGAATGATGCTTGAACTAATACCATGCTTATATAAAACATACTACGAGTGTAAGGAGTGACCATTATTAGTGTAATCTAAGGCCTACCACCTCCTTGGAGAGGCACATGTAATCCAAGGCCTACCACCTCCTTGAAGAGGCATAGGAGGTACAAACCCCTTGATGAGGTTGATGAAGAACAACCATCCAACATGGTTGATGGAGTACAAACACCCCAACATGGTTATCAAGGTATAACCCCCTCAACATGGTCGCATAAGATACCAACCCCTCAATATGGTTACCCAGACCTACAACCTCTCGAGTGAGGCTTGGTCATCTCCAAAACTATAGAGATATATCATGTATGTACATTCCTTTCATCATCATAAAATCATTCATCTCATAAGACATGCATTGGACCTTCAATTCCTCAAGAAATAATAACCTGACATTTTACCAAACATTTGGTGGGTGTGTAGTGCTAGTGTAAAATGATGCATTTCAAGAGTGGAATCATGCTAGAAAATTCAAGGTAATACTATCAATAGATACTTAGTGACACCCTCAAGTAATATACATCAAAATCCTTCATCAGATCTTAGATTCATAGCTTTAAACATGCTAAACAGTCACAATTTCATGAAATCCCAACATAATGTGCAGTGAAATTCATAATACATAAGACCCATGAGTAAAGCAACTTTAAATCATGCAATTTTAGGTAGAAGAGAGCTTGGGTATCATGGGTGAAAGAAACCCATCAAAGAAACTCACATACCTTAGCTTTGGAGAATAGCTTGACAAAGATTAGAGATGAAGACTTGAAGTTTGAGTGAGAACCTTGAAATCTGGATGAGTTTCAAGACTTGAATTTAGGAGATGAAATACTGGCTATGTATTTGAGTGAGGATTTCGGAATGCCTTGAATGATATGAGGGTAAAATAAGACTAAGTATAGGCATTTTCACACATGGGAACACTTAGGCCCAAGACCCAAAAGCCTTGGACCGAACTTGAAATATGGGCAAAATTTGCACTGAGGTATGAAAACCTCACTGGAAATAAATTTTTGGAAAAATAAAATTGTGATTTGTTTGCCTAAAATCAGGGTTAGACCTATTTCCCACTCAATATGACCTCCTAAATAAGAATATGAAGTTGAATTTTCGATATCACGCATGGATTTTGAGGTATATAGAAATTACAATTTCAGGAACTTTCGAGGCACATTTTCAAGCACTTTTTGGGTTGTTTCATAAGCCTTAGATATGTGGGTCCTTATGGAGTGATGAGAAGGACTGGTAAGGTGGCCCACGAGTTGGATTTTCCTAGAGAAATGGACTTGGTTCATCCGGTCTTACATGTGTCTATGTTGAGGAAGTGTGTGGGTGATCCTAATGTTATTGTGACTTTTGATGTTGTGGGGATAGTTGAAGACAACTTGACATATGAAGAAGTTCCAGTAGAGATTTTGGATAGGCAAGTGAAGAGGTTGAGGAACAAGGAAGTTTCTTCCGTTAAGATCCTTTAGAGGAACCAACTAGTCGAAGGTGCTACTTAGGAGGCCGAAGCGGATATACAAAAGCGATACCCTTATCTTTTCCACTCCGCTCAAGCCTAATATATTGATCTAAGTCCTTTATATGATCTCAAGCCTTAAGTTCATCCCACATGTCATTGCATACGTTCATGCTTAAATTTACAAGTTCATGATGATTTTACACTTATGTTGAGATTTTCGAAATGATGTTTAAGTGCATCGTTACATCCTTATGTGAGCTGAAATTGTCATATTTGCATCTCTTATATACGTTTCTTTGACATTCGAGTCAATAAAAAGTAAAAATATGGACTACGAGGATGAATTTTTCCAAGGGGAAGATATTGAAACGACCACAAAAAGTGCCTGAAAATGTGCCTCAAAAGTGTCTAGAATTGTAATTTCTATATATCTCAAAATTCGCGCGCGATATCAAAAATTCAACTTCATATTCTTGATCAGGGGGTCAAAATGAGTGGACGATGGGTCTAAGCCCGATTTAAGAACAACCGTATCAAAATTTGAAAATCACAAAATGTGATTTCTAGTGAGGTTTTCGCGCCCAAGGAGCGATACGCCAAGGGCGCTCCTCAGTTCATTTTGTGTGCTGTTTTTCAAGCTCAGTCCAAGACTTTTTGGTCCTGAGCCTAAGTGTTCACAAACATGAAAATCCGATACTTAGTCATATTTCACCCTCATATCATTCAAAAAATTCTCCAATACTCACTTAAACACTAAGCCAAATATTTCACTTGTAAATTCAAGTCACAAAATTCATCCAGATCTTAAGGTTCTCATTCAAGTTTCAAGTCTCCATCTACAATCTTCATCAAGCTTCTCTCCAAAGCTAAGGTATGTGGCTTTCTTTCATGGGTTCCTTTCACCCATGATACCCAAGCTCTCTTTTACCTAAAATTGCATCATTTAAAGTTGATTTACTTATTGGTATTATCTATTATAAATTTCACTGCTCACTATTTTGGGATTATGAAATTATGGTTGTTTGAGCATGTTTTGAGCTATGAATCTAAGATCTTTTATGAGATTTGATGAGCTTTGACGTATATTGCTTGAGGTTGTTATCAAGTATCTATTGATGGTTTTACATTGAATTCCCTAGCATGATTCCACTCTTGAATTGCATGGTTTTACACTAGCACTACACACCCACCAAGTGTTTGATGAAATATTTGGTTATGATTTCTTGAAGAATTGAAGGTCCAATGCATGTCTTATGAGTTGAATGACTTTATGATGATGAAAATATGTTGTATATATGTTAAATTCATGATGAACTTCTATAGTGTTTTGAGTCGACCACGCCTAGCTCGGGGGGTTATAGGCCTGGGTAACCACATTAAGTGGTTGGTACCTTGGTTACCTAGTACGGGGGTAGTAGGCCCGTATAACCATATCGAGGGGTTGGTATCTTATTTTCCTAGTACGGGGGGTAGTAGGCCCGTATAACCATATTAAGAGACTGGTACCTCATTAACCAGATCGAGGGATTTGTACCTTGGTTGCCTAATATGGGGGGTAGTATTCCCGTATAACAATATTGAAGGTTTGGTACCTCATTAACCTTATTGAGGGGTTTGTAACTTGATTAAGTATATTGATTGTCACTTTCCACACATGAATTATATTCTATATAAGCACGTCTTACTTCAAGCATCATTCATACATGTCATATTGTTATTATGCTATCTATTGGATATTATTATGCATTTTGCCTATCTTGACTACCTATTATTGCATTGCATCCTACATACTTAGTACATTCAAACATATTGACGTACACTCTATGCCTACATGATGTCACCATGTAGGAACCGGAGCCCACTTGATCATCCTCCTCCACGTGACAAGTACGATTTCTCTCAAGCTCTTTGGTGAGTCCTCCATTTCAGGGACAATGTTTATGATCTCATACTATATTTCAACACTATATTCTTTTTGTATATGTTGACTATGAGGGTGAGCCCAGTAGCTTGTCTTGGCCCCTGCTAAGGATTTAAGTTTTAGAGGTGTTGTTGGACATGTTTTGTACTATGCTATGAGCTTAGACTCTCTCTTGACCCTTGATGTTTATGATATAGATGTTATCCCATAGCTTCATTGTTCCTATTTACTATATCTTGTTGTATTTTACTGCTTCTGCTACCAAGGATGTGTAATGATATGTTAAGAAGCTTGCTTGGGGTCCCTTTGGTGAAACGACCCCAAAAAGTGCCCAAAAACGTGCCTCGGGATGCCCAAAATTTTAAATTCCATGTATCTCAAAATCCATTTGCTTTTTCAAAAATCCGACTTCATATTCATGTTTAGGGGGTCACAATTTGGTGCAAAAGGGTCTAACTCCAATTTAAGAGCAAAATATTAGCAATTATGAAATTCCAAAAATTCAATTTCCAGTGAGGTTTTCACGTCGCCTCCGCGACGCGCCTCTGCCTATTTTGGGAACTAATTTTTTAGTCAGTCAAGACTTCTAATTCTTGCGCCTAAGTGTTCCCAAACATGTTTTTACCCATACTTTATCTTATTTCACCCTCATATCATCCTAAACATTTTCCAATACTCACTCAAACACTTAGCCATATTTTCACTCCCAAAATCCAAGTCCCAAACCCTCATCCCAAGCTAAGGTCCTCTGTCAAGATTGTTCTTCAAGCTTCAAGTCTCCATCACCAATCTTCACCAAGCTCATCTCTAAGCTAAGGTATGTAGGTTTCTTTCATGGGTTTCTTTCACCCATGATACCCAAGCCTCCTTTTACTCAAATTGCATGATTTAAAGTTGATTTATAAATGGGTCTTGCATATTATGAAATTCACTGCACACTATATTAAAGCTATGTAAAGTTGACTATTTTGCTATATTTTGTGCTATAAATCTTAGACCTATTTAAGATTTTATGATGGATTTTAATGTATATTACTTGAGCATATTGCAAAGTGTTGATTGATGGTTTTACAATGGATTTTCTTGCATGATTTAATCTCTATATTTCTTGGTTTTATACTAGCATTACACAACCTCTAAGTGTTTGATAAAATGTCTGATGTAGATTCTTGAGAAGTTGAAGGTCCAAAGCATGAGATATGATATGAATGACTATATGAGGATGAAATAAGCTTATGTATATAATATACTCTATATGAAGTGTTGCATCAGACTATATCTGATCCGGGGGGATAAGAGCTCGGTAATGAAGGTGGGGGTTTGTAATCATCAACCATGTGAGGAATTTGTACTTCACCAACATTGTGATAAGGTATGATTATCATCAACCATATGAGGGGTTTGTACCACACAATCACTAAGGGGTTTGTACCTTGAAAATCTATCTTGGTCTCTTCTACACATATGATATCCTATATGAGTATGAGTTACTTAAGCATGTTTTACTTAAGCATTGATCACACATGTCATATTGTTATATTATTCCTATTGCTTATTGTTATGCATTTTGATTATGATGTTTATCTCTTATTGCATTGCATCCTACATACTTAGTACATTCAAACGTACTAGTGCATACTCTTGCCTATATGATATCACCATGTAGAAATCGAAGCCTAAGTTGACCATTCTCCTCCATGTGGCTAGTTTAGTGCTACTCAAGCTAGTTCGTGAGTCCTCCACTTTGGGGACCTTAGTCTATGATCTCTTGTTATGTATTGATACACTCTTCTTTATGTTCTGTTTGACTATGAGGATGAGCCCGGTTGCTTTGTCTTGGCCCCCGCTCTTGGTTATGTAGTAGAGGTGGTTTTTGGACATGTTATGTATCTAGATGTGAGTTTGAATCTTGTCTCTTGACTATGATATTGTGCATGATTTTCCCTTAGCCCCTTTGCCCCTATTCTTGCTCTTTAATGTTTTCATATGCTTCCACAACCAATGATGCGTGATGATAAGTTAAGAGGCTTTTTTGAGATTCCTTCGAGTTCTCTATTCACCCTGTCATGTCTAGGCCCTAGACTTAGGTCGTGACAAACTTGGTACCAGAGCACTAGGTTGATATATCCTCTGATTTCAACACACCACATCGATTAGACTCCTATTCATGGTTGGAAGTGCGCCATGACTATGAGTAGGAGGCTATGAGACGTTTTAGGAAATGTTTCCCTTCTTCATGTTCTACATTGTGCTATAAAGTTGTGGTGAGCTTTTCCCCCTAATGATTGTTCTTTGCTATGCTAGATCATGTCAAACACTAGAGGAAGATGGGCTCAAACTCCCGAGGAGCAACCTACCAATGGTGAGCTCTAGGATGCTGTCACTTTGCTTGCCCAAGTGGTGTCCAACCAAGTCAATCAAGGGGCCCAAGCCTCTCATGCAACTACTCCGAGAGCTAGGGTAAGGGACTTTATAAAGATGAATCCTTTGGTTTTCTATGGGTCAAAGGTGGATGAAGATCCACAAGAGTTTATTGATGAGGTTTACAAGATTTTGAATACCATGGGTGTTGGGACGAATGAAAAGGTAGATTTGGCGGCGTGCCAGCTCAAAGGATTAGCCCAAATATGGTATGATGAATGGAAGGGTGAAAAGGGAATTGGTAATGTGGTGCTTTGTAAGGAGTTAAAATTGGCTTTTCTTAATTGATTTTTCCCTCTTGAGCTTAGGAAAGCAAAGTATGTAAAGTTTATGAACTTGAAATAAGGTGCTATGGGTGTGAGGGAGTATGCCTTCAAGTTTAATCAACTTTCAAGGTATGCTCCTCATTTGGTGGTCGATTCTAGATCTAGGATGAATAAATTAGTGATGGGGGTCTCCGACTTGGTAAGTGAAGAATGTCAGTCCGCCATGCTAATTAGTGACATGGACTTGTCTCGGTTGATGACCTATCCGAGCAAATGGAAGAGGAGAAATTGAGGAAGACAAGGGGGCATGAGGCCAAGAGGGCCCAATTTGAGGGTAAATTCCAAAAGGGTGCTAAAGTTCGTCAAGGCCAAGGGCCTTCTCATGCTACTAATAGGGGGTTTGCTAATGACTTCCCTAAGCCTCAAGGTGTTGGTAGGGTAGCTCCTATTGATATGTGCCCTAAATGTGAAAGGAGTCATGGAGGCCTATGTTTGAAAGGTTCTAATGTATTCTATGAATATGGGGAGCTTGGTCACAAGAAGATAGATTGTCCAAGTAATCGTGGCAAGGGTCGGGGGACAAATGCGTGTCCCATTGGGTAGAGGTGGTCCTCACGGTGGTGCCCCGAGGCACAACCAGTTTTATACACTACATGGGAGGCAAGGGGTTGGTGAGATTCCTGATGTTGTTACCAATATGTTGAAAATCTTTGACTTTAATGTATATGCTTTGATTGATCCGGGTGCCACTCTCTCCTTTGTTACCCCTTTTGTTGCTAAAAAGTTTCATGTTGAACCCGAGTTGTTGCATCAGTCATATAAAGTTTCTACTCCTATTATTGCCTCTATTGTTGCTAGGAAAGTTTATAGGAGTTGTCCTATTTGCATTTTGCATAAGTTGTTGCCATGTGATCTTGTTGAATTAGACATGGTTAATTTTGATATCATTCTTGGGTGGATTAGTTGCATGCCTACTATGCTTCAATTGATTGTAGAACCCGTAGGGTTAAGTTTTAATTCCCTAATGAACTCGTCCTTGAGTGGAAAAGTCAAGATGTGGTGGTCAAGGGTATATTCATTTCATACGTTAAAGCACATAATTTGATTTCTAGGGGCGTTTATATCATCTTGTGAGGGTTAAAGATCTGGAGTCCAAAGTTCCTTCCATTGAGTCGGTTCCGATTGTAAATTAGTTTCATGATATCTTCCCAAATGACCTTCTCGATGTCCCTCCTGAAAGGGAGATAGATTTTCGCAAAGACCTCCTTCCCGATACTCAACCTATCTCCATTCCCCCTTAACGTATGGCCCCAGCGGAGTTGAAGGAGTTAAAGGAACAATTGAAAGATTTGTTGGAAAAGGGATTTATTAGGCCTAGCCAATCACCTTGGGGTTCCCTGGTGTTGTTTGTAAAGAATAAGGATGGGCCACATAGAATGTGCATTGACTACTGGCAACTCAATAGGGTTACTATCAAGAATAAGTATCCTCTTCCAGGAATTGATGATTTGTTTGACCAATTGCAAGGGGCTAGCTTCTTCTCTAAGATTGATTTTCGGTCTGATTACCATCAAGTAAGGGTGAGGGGGTGTGATATTCCCAAAATGGCTTTTCGGACTAGATATGTGCATTGTGAGTTTGTTGTATGTCGTTTGGGTTGACTAATGCACCAGCCATCTTCATTGACCTAAGGAATAGAGTCTTTAAACCTTACCTTGATTCCTTTATTGTGGTCTTCATTGATGATATTTTGATCTATTCACATAGTAGGCAGGAGCATATGGGGCATTTGAGTGTTGTATTGCAAAGATTGAGGGAGGAGAAATTATATGTCAAATATGATAAGTGTGAATTTTGGTTGAAGGAGGTTGCATTCTTGGGTCATGTGGTGTTGGGGGATGGTGTAAAAGTGATCCTAAGAAAACCAATGTGATTAGAAATTGGCCTAGACCATTGATTCCGTCGGATAGTAGGAGTTTCTTAGGTCTAGCAGGTTACTATAGAAGATTTGTGAATGGGTTCTCCTCCATTGCTTCCCTTATGACAAAGTTGACACAAAAGAAAGTTAAATTTTTGTGGACCGATGAGTATGAGAAGAGCTTCCAAACATTGAAAGACAAGCTGGTGTTCGCTCCTATATTGTCACTACCAGATGGGCATGAGGGTTTGTGGTGTATTATGATGCTTCCTGGGTTGGTCTGGGTTGTCTGTTGATGCAAAATAGTAAGCTCATAGCTTATGTTTCTAGACAACTCAAGGTACATGAAAGGAACTACCCTACCTATGATCTAGAGTTAGCCGCCATTGTGTTTGCATTAAGGATTTGGCGTCACTATTTGTATGAGGTACATGTGGATGTGTTCACCGACCATAAGAGCCTCCAATATGTCTTCACCCAAAAGGATGTCAACTTGAGGCAAAAGAGATGGTTAGAACTTCTTAAAGACTATGACATGAGTGTGCACTATCATCCAGGTAAGGCAAAGTTCTGGCAGATGCCTTGAGTAGGGTGTCTATGGGTATCTTAGCCCATGTTGATAGTGGTAGAGAGATGGATAGGGAGGTGCATCAATTGGCTAGTTGGGGGTTAGGTTGGAGGAGGTTGGTGATGATGGTGTAGTTGTTATTGATGGGTCTAAGTCTTCTGGTTGATGAGGTGATAGCAAAACAAGATCTTGACTCCTCCTTGATTGAATTAAAGGCCTTGGTGAAAGAGGGCAAAGTAGAGGTTTTTCCCAAGGGGAAGATGGGGCCCTTAGGTACCAAAGTAGATTGTGTGTGCCTTGTGTTGGTGATTTGAGGGAGAAGATCCTTGATGAAGCCTATAATTCTTCTTATTTTATCCACTCCGGTTCCACCAAAATGTATAGGGACTTAAGAAATATGTATTGGTGGGGAGGCATGAAGAGGGATATTGCCAAATTCGTTTTCGGTTGCCATAGGTATCAATAAGTCAAAGTCGAACATCAAAGGTCGAGTGGCCTAACCCAAGACATAGAGATTCCTATTTGAAAGTGGGAAGTGACTAATATGGATTATGTGGTTAGGTTGTCCAAGACTAGGAAGGATTTTGATTCCGTATGGGTGGTGGTTGATAGGATAACGAAATCAGCCCACTTTCTACCGGTTAAGACCACCTATGGGGCTAAAGAGTATGCAAGATTGTATATCCATGAGTTGGTGAGGTTGCATGGGGTTCCTTTGTCCATCATATCGAATTGTGGTCCACAATTCACTTCACACTTTTGGAGGTCCTTTCAAAGGGGTCTTGGTACAAAAGTTCACTTTGTACAACCTTCTACCCCCAAACGGATGCCCAAGCCAAAAGAACCATTGAAACACTTGAGGATATGCTAAAGGCTTGTGTATTGGAGTTGAGGGGTAGTTGGGATGATCATCTTCCTTTGATTGAGTTTGCCTACAACAATAGCTATCACTCTAGCATCGGTATGGCTCCTTTTGAGGCTCTTTATAGGAGACGTTGTAGATCACTGGCTGGTTGGTTTGAGGTTGGAGAGGTGGATTCATTGGGACGAAATTTGGTTATGGAGGCTCTTGAGAAGGTTAGGATGATTAGGGAAAGGTTGAATACGGCCCAAAGTCGTCAAAAATCCTATGCCGATGTGAGAAAAAAAGACCTTGAATTCAAAGTGGGTTATTGGGTTTACTTGAAAGTTTCTCCAATGAAAGGTGTGGTCCACTTTAGTAAAAAAGGAAAGTTAAGTCCAAGATATGTTAGTTCTTATGAGGTCTTGAAAAGGGTTGGCAAGGTAGCTTATGAATTGAAGTTGCCTAGTGAAATAAATTTTGTTCACCCGGTGTTCCATGTCTCCATGTTGAGAAAATGTGTTGGTGATCCTAATGTTATTGTGCCTCTTCATGTTGTGGGTGTTGTTAAGGATAACTTGAACTATGAAGAGGTTCTGGTTCAAATTATGGATAGGCAAGTGAAGAGATTGAGGAACAAGGAGGTGGTATCTGTTAAGGTCCTTTGGAGGAACCAACAAATTGAAAGTGCTACTTGGGAGGTAGAAGCGGACATGCAAAAGCGGTATCCTTATCTTTTTCACCTATGTGATTTCAAGTCTTGTATTTCAGCCTCTATGTCATTCATATGCATTCATGTTTAAGTTGACAAATTATGATGATTTTACACTTATGTTGAGATTTTGAAAATTATGTTTTAAATGTAATGTTGCATTCTTATTGGAGTTGATTTGTTTATGATCATTCTTGTCTTGTATGTCTCTTTTACATTGGGGAAGAATGCTCCCAAGGGGGAGATATTGAAACGATCCCAAAATGTGCCCCAAAACGTGCCTCAATATGCCCAAAATTTTAAATTTTATATATCTCAAAATTCGTTTGTTATTTCAGAAATTCTACTTCATATTCGTGTTTAGGGGGTCAAAAATAGGTGACAATGGGTCTAGCCCTAATTTAAGAGCGAAAGATTAGCAATTATGAAATTCCAAAGGTGCTTTTTCCAGTGAGGTTCACGACGCGCCTCTGCCTATTTTGGGGACTGTTTCTTTTAGTTCGGTCCAAGACTTCTAAGTCTTGGGCCCTAAGTGTTCCCAAACATGTTTTTACCCATACTTAGTCTTATTTCACCCTCATATCATCCTAAACATTTCCCAATGCTCACTCAAACACTTCGCTATATTTTCACTCCCCAAATTCAAGTCTCAAACCCTCATCCCAAGCTAAGGTACAACTTCAAGGTTCTTCTTCAAGCTTCAAGTCTCCATCACCAATCTTTACCAAGTTCATCTATAAGCTAAGGTATGTGGGTTTCTTTCATGGGTTTTTTTCACCCATGATACTCAAGCCTCCTTTTATTCAAATTGCATGATTTAAAGTTAATTTACAAATGAGTTTTGCATAATATGAAATTCACTGAACACTATGTTAAAGTTATGTAAAGTTGTAACTGTTGTGCTATGTTTTGAGCTATAAATCTTGGACCTATGATAAGATTTGATGAGCGATTTTGATGTATATTACTTGAGGGTGTTACAAGGTGTTGATTGATGATTTTACAATGGATTTTCTTACATGATTTCATCTCTATATTTCATGGTTTTATACTAGCA
>JAABOM020064775.1:0-41727 GCA_011800125.2 Solanum clarkiae | reverse complement strand
CAATTCCCCTCCCTTCCTCCCCTGCCCCCTCCCCCCAAAAGAAAATCTAAGGCAAGAGCTCTCAAGAACAAGGCTAGGATTTCTAAAATTTCTTCCTCGAAGGTTTCAATTCTATTTCTCCTTAGTTCTCCAGGTATGTAAGTTGATTTATGGGTATCCTTTCATTCATAAAGTACCATATTAAGTATTTTACCTTTTCTTTAAGTTCCTCAAGTTAATGTGCATTTTTACGATGATTTCATGCCCTATATGTTATTATATGATCCTCATGAAGTTTAATAACTATTTTGCTAAATATATATATATATATATATGCATATTTGAAGTATTATATTGATTCCATGAAGATTTTTGATATGATTAAGGTTGGCAATTTTGATGTCCCTTTTAAAAGAAATTTCCTATGTCTTGTGTAAGTTAATATTGTTCCACGCTAAAAGCTAAGCGCACCTTGTTTCCAATGAAAGCTTCCTATGATTTATGATTATGATTAGGACATTAATTAAGAGCTTAAAAATTAAGTTTACCAAAAATATATGTATGATATTAAATGCCCTAAACGATGTTTAAGAATTCCTAAGTCTGAGATACTCCTGTGATTGCAATTTATGATTCCAAGGAGTATGTTTTAAAGATTCCTGGGATAACTTAGCACCAAGAGGACTAGAGATTGCGACTCATTCTGTTAGTTGATGCATGATACTTTGAAGCTAAATCTCAATGTATCTAACTATATTACCACCATAGGAGCTTTATAGGCTAGGCAAGTGGATCCACATGTGCCCAAATGTTATGAATGATGAAACTGCAAAGTTACTATGTTTTGGACATCTACCTTGGCAAGTAGATTCCCTTTTTTCTAATAGAAGAAGTGCAATGGACTTTCCCAAATGGAAGGAGTTCATTGAATTCCTTGTGGTGGGTCACTTGGTATTACTGTTGGTTATGGTATATTCCCCCAAGCTTATAATCTTATGTTATGTTTTCATTGTATGTTCTTTCTTATGCATTGTCTAATATTGATTTTGAGCCATATTCCTTGTGCATGTTTAAAGCTTGCTCATGTATCCTTTATTCTATATATCCTTATATGTTATGTTTAATAATGATGTAATCAAAGTTTCATCCATGCATTGTATCTTACATATATAGTATATTAAATGTATTAATACATATTTTTCATGCATGATTTAACCATGTAGGGACAGATACTCCTTCATCAACTCGAGGCTAGTTTTCAGCGTCCAAGACTAGTAGCTTTATTGTTGTGAGCCCTTTGTTCGGGACTCCTCTACTTTTTATCCTGTCTTGTATCTTTGTTTTGTTTAAGATAATGTATTTGTAGCCCTTCTGAGGCTTTTAATTTTTATGTTCCCTTACTTTGGATTCTTTTCTATTTGATGGAGATCGACCGATATCAGTCCCATCTGTTTATAATGTAGTTGGTTTGCATATCGACAAACACATTGATTTTAGTTATTCCACTGCTTTTTAATATTGCTTCATTGTCAAAATTGACTCTTGGACTCTTTTTCCCTATTTTCTTATGCAAAAGTTTTACTTTATGCCTACGAATGCATAAGATGCTAGAGATGGCTTGGGTGAGGTACCTTCAGATATCTTATTCGTCGTGTGATGATTAGGACCTTTGGTCAAGTCATTACATTATCATAACATATATGTGAATATGCAACTTAATCATCATTTTCATAAAATAATCAAACTTATGCATCAAACATCATTGAAAAATAGTTTCATGATCATGCATACATGTAACGTAACAAGAGACACGTCTTTGTGAGAATTATGGAGGGGTAGATCATATTAAATATCTTAGGCTCTGATAGAAGGAAAGAGGTGAGGGTATGATTTCATTATGTCTGCCTCGGCCTCCCAAGTAGCACTTTCAATTTGTTAGTTTCTCTATAACATTTTCACAGATGCAACATCTTTGTTTCTCAATCTCTTCATTTGTCGGTCCAAAATTTTGATCGGTACTTCTTCATAAGTCAAATACCCCTCAATAGTCACATCCTTTGATGGATAATAGATTTAGGATCACCTAAGAATTTCCTTAGCAATTGATACGTGAAACACTAAATGAACCATAATTAACTCCATAGGAGAACCTAGATCATAGGTACTTTCCTAATTCTCTTCATAGGCAAAATCTTTTAGTACACCCACTGACCTTCATCAAACTCTAGTTTTCTTATCCTAACATCGGCTAATGACTTTTGATGACTTTGGGTAGCCTTCAACCTTTCCCTTATAACTTTCACCTTTTCCATAGAGTCAAGTAACAAATCTAGTCCAATTAAGGAAATTTCTCCAACTTCAAACCATCCCACCGGTGGCCTACACCTTCTACCATACAATGCTTCAATACTTCAGTGAAAGCTATTGTTATTTTTAAGGACCCAAATGTTGTACAACCTCATGAGCTTGACAATTTCAGTTCCGAAAAGTTTTGGACCAAGGTGATGTTCCATGGAAGCCCTCACGATCTGTGTGAGGCTATATAAACTATGTGGAGCCTCCTTGGAGTGACCCTTGGCCTTGTGTAGGGCCTTGGAGCTTAATCATGGAGTTTTGTACTAAGGCATACCAA
This sequence comes from Solanum clarkiae, assembly GCA_011800125.2. Lineage (NCBI taxonomy): Eukaryota > Viridiplantae > Streptophyta > Magnoliopsida > Solanales > Solanaceae > Solanum > Solanum clarkiae. The sequence goes on along the minus strand of JAABOM020064775.1, from coordinate 39,116 downwards.
ACATGGACCTTACATAGGCTGTGTGAGACTTCACGGACCGTGTGGTAGCCTTAGTCTTGAAATTTCATAGTTTTGGGACCAAGTAGAATGGGATGGCCAAGTATACGGTCTGTATAGAGTGGTGCAGCCCGTATACTCCATCTATGGGCTCCCGAGTGAAATTTTTTCTAAGTATTGGATCACCAACTCAAAATTTCATCGTGGAAGATTTTTCTAAGTAGAGTGGGATGGAGGAGGCACACAAACCATGTGTCTTGGAACGGTCTGTACCACCCTCCATATGGATGCCTAAGTTGAAAAATTCTCAGTATGACATTACCATTTTAGACCTCCTTCAAGTGAAAAGTTTCCTAAGTTTTGGACCACAGGCAAGTGTATGATCCATATGGAGTTTCATCGACTGTACCACCTCTCCCTAAGACAAAAAATTTAGTTTTTCAACTCGTTTCCTTAATAGAATTTTCATAATTGTGGTCGATTATAAGGGTCTTTTATGACCTTCTATGCTACCTAAAGACTTCCAAATGACCTATACTTTATTCCTCTCATTCAAATTCATTCATCACATTTAGAATTCTCTTAAGTCACTCTTAAGAACTATTTAGAAGGACTCTTGTAAATCTAAGCTTGGGAATCAAGGAAGAGCTCATTCTTCCTGAATCTTCTTCATTAGCTAAGGTATGTGGGTTTAATTCTTTGTCCGTTTCAAACAAGAAGACCCAAATTCTTTTGAAGTAATTTTCATGAATTTATAGTAATTTAAATACGAATTTTCAAGAATATGGTTTATTAAATTCAATTAATGTATGAGCTATGTTTATTTATTGATTTTAAAGTAAATTAAGCCCTAATATGATGAAACACATTGAATTTATGAAGTTATGAAAGTGCATGTCTCTTTTAAAGCTTTATTTCTACATGGGTAATCTATATTATGATTTAAATGCAAATTTTACTTAAGTCTTTACTTGAATTTCATAATGTATTATTGATTTAAGTTTGAATCTCTATTATGCATGCTAATCTCATCTCATTCATGGCATATGCATATATGACTATGGTTTTTATGAAGTAAGTCAAGACCTAATTATGTTTATATATATGATTTTGATAAAATTATGGTTATGACAAGAATGTGATCACATAAAAGTCTATGATTAAGGCTCATTGAGCAATTATAGGTGTTTAATACCATTATGTTTAGGGAGCATCGATTGAGGTTTGAGGCGGGGTAGGCTATCTGCAAGGGTCCGTACTCATTTTTAAAGAAGGTGATCCAAACAAGCTATTCCTACACATGAAAGTATTACATGAGGTATGTTTTTGGTTTTTTAGCCTAAGTATGCGTAATTACGAAGAATGTAATTTAGTCTTTAAGCCTAAGTATGCATGTAAATGATTTGAAAGATATATATATATATATATATATATATATATATATATATATATATGATGAAGGAGCACCAATGGAATTGGAGGAAAGGTGGGATATCCCCAAGGGTCCATACTCCTTTCGCTTGAACTATGTGTTTAACATAGGTAAATGTTTATGCCCGTTTGGGGAAAGAAGAAGAAGAATGTTAAGGATCTACCTTTGACAAGTAAGTTACCTCATTATCCTTTGTCGGGAAGATGATGGAGTTCCAAGTTATAGCTCACTTGGCCTTATGTTGGTTATGGCCCCATCCTCAATATATATGAAGTATTTTGGTATTCATGCATCATGTATCATGCATCTCATGGCATATTGATATAAGCGATTCACTTGTTATATTATTCTTTATATATATGTTCCTGTATCATCTAACATTGAATGAAAGTTTAATGAGTTCATGAAACGACCTCAAAAAGTGCACGAAAATGTGCCTCGAAAGTGCCTGGAATCATAATTTCCATATATCTCAAAGTCTATGCATAATATCAAAAATCTGAATTCATATTCTTGTTCGGGGGAGGGGGGGTCAAATTGAGTGGGAAATGGGTCTAATCCTGATTTTAGAGCAAACAAATCACAATTTTAATTTCTCAAAAATCAAATTCCAGAGAGGGTTTCGCGCTCCTAGCGCAATGCGTGAAGGGTGTGCCTCATTACAAATTTTGTCCAGTTTTTCAATCTCAGTCCAAGGCTTTGGGTCTTGGACCTAAGTGTTACCATGCATGAAAATGCCTATACTTAGCCTTATTTCACCCTCATATCATTCAAGACATTCCCTTATACACTCCCAAAAACTTAGATAATATTTCATCTCCTAAATTCAATTCTCAAACTCATCCGGATTCTAAGGCTCTCATTCAAGCTTCAAGTCTCCATCTCCAATCGTCATCAAGCTATTCTCCAAAGCTAAGGTATGTGGGTTTCTTTCATGGGTTCCTTTCACCCATGATACTCAAGCTCTCTTTTACTTACAATTGCATGATTTAAAGTTGATTTACTCATGGGTCTTAATTATTATGAATTTCACTGCACACTTTATTGAGGTTTATGAAATTGTGACTATTTTAGCATGTTTTGAGCTATGAAATCAAGATCTATTATAAGATTTGATGAAGAGATTTGATGTAATTTCTTAAGGGTGTTACAAAGTATCTATTGATGGTTTTACTCTGAATTTTCTAGCATGATACCACTCTTGAATTGCATGGTTTTACACTAGCACTACACACACACACTAAGTATTTGATAAAATATCTTGTTATGATTTCTTGAGGAATTGAAGGTCCAATGCATGTCCTATGTGTTGAATGACTTTATGATAATGAAAAGAATATCTGTATATGATGATGAAAGGAATGTATATATATGATATTATTTCTATAGTGTTGGGGATGACCAAGCCCCACTTGGGAGGTTGTAGGCCCGGTAACATTGTTGAGGGGTTTGTACCTTGATCGCGTTGCTCGGGAGGTAGCAGGCTCGTGCAATCTTTTCAAGGGGTTTGTACCTTGATAACCTTGGTGAGGGTTTTGTACCTTATAAACCTTATTGGTGGGTTTGTATCTCATCAACCTCATGAAGGTGTTTGTACCTCATGCATCACTCCAAGGAGGTGGTAGGCCTTGGATTTCACTAATAGTGGTCACTCCTTACACTTCGATTATCTTCTCTACATAAGCATGATTTTACTTCAAGTATCATTCATACATGCCATGTTGCTATATGCATATTCATTGCCTATGTTATGCATTTTGTTATAATGCCTATTACTTGTTGCATTCCATCCTACATACTTAGTATATTCAAACGTACTAATGCATACTCTATGCCTACATGATATCACCATGTAGGAACCGGAGCCCCACTTGATCATCCACCTCTACATGGCTAGTGAGACATCACTGAAGCTCTTTGGTAAGTCCTTCATTTCGGGGATGATGCTTATGATATCCTACTATGTTCTAAGACTATCCTTCATTTGTATGTATATTGACTATTATGGTGAGCTCGATAGCTTGTCTTCGCCCCCGCTAAGTATCTAAGTTTTAGAAGATTTGTTGGACATGATATGTATTACGCTTTGAGCTTGACTCTCTCTTGACTCTTGTTGATTATGTTATGAAAGTTGCCCTTAGCCCCTTTTGTCCCTATGTACTATTTGTTGTTGTATTTTATTTCTTCCGCGGCCAAAGATGTGTAATGATATGTTAAGAGGCTTGCTTGGGGTCCCTTCGGGTTCCCCATATGCCATGTCACCTCTATGCCCTAGGCTTGGGTCGTGATAGTTCATGTGCATTATATGCCTTCACGCTTAGTATATTCAAACGTACTAACTCTTACTTTTTGCTTACATGATCTAACCATGTAAGGATAATGGACTACCTTCATCCATCGTATGACGGTTAGTTTGGATCTTGAGATTTACTTGTTGTGATGAGTCCTATTTTCCAAAGACTAACCACCATTCCTCTACCTATGGTTATTTTGTTTATGTTATTTACTTTGAGGGTGAGCCCAGGGTATGTCTTGGCCCCCATCCTATCTTATGACAAGAGGCATTGTTGGACATCTTGTAAACTCTTTTACGTTTATATGCTAACTGTTGTACTCAGAGATTATGCTTATGGTTATGGCTATCTATTGATTATTGTTATATAGAAATGGCTATGAGTATTACGATATGTTTATATGTTATGATGTGAAAGATCCTAAGTCCCGAATTACCCCCACAGAGTGAGACATACTTACCCGCCCTTTAGTATTATGTGCTATGTGTTATGTGAATTCATGTTATTCCCTTTCCCTATAACATCCCCACAGCGTGCGTCCTATTTACCCGTCCCTTAGAATTATGTGTTTACTATTCATTTACGTTTTTGAACTGATGATGTGTGAATAGATGCTACGAGGCTTATTTGGGGACTCTCAAGTTCCTATTCGCCATGTCACTCCTAGGCCCTAGGTCCTGGTCGTGACAGTTATAGGCAAATTCAATAAGAGGTAAGTGATCATCCCAACTATCTTTGAAATCAAGCACACAAACCTGAACATGTCTTCCAACATTTTTATGGTTCTTTCGGCTTGTGCATCTGTTTGAGGATGAATGTGGTACTAAGTTTCACCTTCATACCGAGGCCCTTTTGGAATGAGTTACGAAAATGAGAAGTAAATTGAGAACCCTTATCTGATATAATAAACAATGGTACCCCATGCAACCTTACCAATTCTTGGATGTAAACTTTAGCATAATCCTCGACACCATAAGAGGTCTTCACCAGCAAAAAGCAGGCTACTTTCATCATTCTATCCACATCCACCCATAGAGAGTCAAATTGATTTCTAGTCCTTGGTAAATCCATGATGAAGTCCATATTCATATACTTCCACTTCTTAGTTGGTATGTCAGTGTCTTGAGTTAAACCACTGAGTCTTTAACATTTCATTTTCACTTGTTGACAATTTGCACACTCCATCACACACTTTGCTATGTCTTTCTTGATTCCATTCCACCAAAACACTTCTGTCAAATCTCTATACATATTGGTGGATCTGGGATTAATAGAGTGCTTACACATATGAGTTTCATCAAGTATATTTCCCCTTAGTCCATTTACATTGGACACACATAATCGCCCTTGGTAACATAACACTCCATCTCCCCCTTATATGAAGACCTCTATCTTTGGATCCATCACCAACTTCTTCAATTCAACCAAAGTAAGGTCCATATCATGTTTTGCTTTAACTTCCTCCATTAAGGATGATTCCATCCCATTAGGCATCAACACGCCACCATTAATCAAGCTATTCAACCTCACACCCAAGCGAGCCAAATAATGCAATTCTTTGACCAACTCCTTCTTTCCATTTTCCACATGAACCAAGCTATCTATACATATTGGTGCTCAATGCATCAACCGTAACATTAGCCTTTCTGGGATAATACATTATACTTACATTATAATCCTTCAAAAGTTCTAGCTATCTTCTTTGCCCTAGATTCAGATTCCATTGGCTAAACACATGTTGCAAACTCTTGCAGTAGGTGAATATGTCAACATATACACCATAGAGAAAATGTCACCAAGTTTTCAATGCAAAAGCAATGGCCAATAACTCAAGATCACTTGTTGGATAATTTTTTCATGCACCTTTAATTGCCTTGAAACATAGGCAATGACCTTTCCATCTTGCATTAAAACACAACCCAAAACTATATGTGAGGCATCACAATATACAACAAAACCATTCAGACCTTAGGGCAATGTCAAAATAGGAGCCGTAGTAAGATGATCTTTCAACAATTGAAAACTCCTTTCACATTCATCCGACCATTATAAGTTTACCTTTTTTTTGCTCAACCTCATCAAAGGAAAAGTAATAGAGTAAAACCCCTCAACAAATCTTATACAATATCCGTCCAAACCCAAAAAGCTCCTAATATCAGATGGAGATAATGGACTAGGCCAATTCTTCACCACCTCTGTCTTCTTTGGATCAACTCTAATATCATCACACGGAATAATATGATCAAGGAAAGCTACCTCTCTTAGAAAAAAATTCACACTTACTAAACTTTGCAAAGAGTTGTCAATCTCTCAAAGTTTGCAACACAATCCTCAAATGATCTTCATGCTCCTTTAGATCCCATGAATAAACAAATATATCATCTATGAACACCACCACAAATATGTCCGAATATGGTTTGAAAACCCCATTCATTAAATCCATGAATGTAGTGGGGGTATTTCTTATTCCAAATGACATAATCAAAAATTCAAAATGACCATGCAGAGTTCTAAACGTCATCTTTGTTTTGTCATATTCCTTCACCTCAATTGGTAATATCCAGACCAGAGATCAATCTTAGAAAAGTAACTTGCACCTTGTAATTGATCAGATAGGTCATTAATCCTTGGGAGTCGATATCTGTTAATGATGGGTACCTTATTCAATTGATGATAATCCACAAACATCCGAAGTGAACTATCCTTCTTCTTTAGAAACAATATGAGAGCACCTCATGATGACACACTAGGCCTTATGAACCATTTATCAAACAAGTTGTTTAATTGTTCCTTCAATTCTTTCAATTCCTCTTAAGCCATTCTCTATAGAGGTGTAGACATAGGCTGGTGTTGAACAATATATCAATACCAAAATCAATTTACATCATGCTAGGAATACCAGGCAAATCATTGAAAAACATCAGGAACTCATTAAATATAGGGAGTGAATCAAGAGTAGGAACATGAGACTCAACATTCATGACTCAGAAAACAAAATATATGAAACCTTTGGAAATTATTTTCATAGCTTTCATATAAGAGACTAACTTTCCCTAGAATATCGAGCTATTTCCCTTCCATTATAAGATAGGCTAATTAGGAACTCGGAATATGAACTTACAGATTCTATAATAAGTAGAAGCAGAGGATGTATGAAACTAATCTATACGAAGAATAACATCAAAATCGGTCATACAAAGCTCAACTAGATCACATAGGAAGACTTTGTCTAAGATCGACACGAGATAATTTCTATAAACTTTCTTGGCTAGGATTGACTCACCAATAGGAGTATAGACTGAATAAGGCTTTAAAAAAACTTTCAGAGACACATCAAACTTTATGACAAGGTAAGAAGTAATAAAAGACATGTTAGCACTAGGGTCAAGAAAAGAATATACATCATAATCAAAGACTCTTAACATATCGGTAATCACATAGAGAGACTCTCAACTTCTTTGAGCTACTTGACATTGTGGATGCCCCTTTTAACACTTATTAGCAGCATCAGGATATTTGGAAATATTATGTCCCATCTTTCTACAACCAAAACAAGCCTTAGTACCTCTAAAACATTCACAAACATGGTTCCTCTCACACTTAGGACATCTAGGAGGAGTAGCATCACCTTTAACAACATCACCTTTAGACTTAGGATTGACTCCTTTTTCTTTATCAAACCTTTGAGAATCACCTTTGAAAGACCCTTGACCTTGTTGTAATCGGGCACTACCGAACTTACCATAAGAAAATCCACCATCATAACGACTCCTCTTAGACTCCCTTATTCTCATCTTTTGAATTTTCTCACTTTCCACTTGTTTAGCATAGGTCATGAGTCTAAAGATATCCATTTCTTTTATGAGCATCGTGGCCTTGCACTCAGTCTTTTCAAATTCTGACACACCCAAGGTGAATGCATTCATGCGGGCCCAAGAATCATCCACCAAAGAAGGAGCAAACCTGGAAAACTTGAGGACATATTTCCTCATACTCATACCACCTTCCTTCAAGTTCATGAATCTCATCACCTTGGCTTTCCTTAGTTCAACTGTGAAAAAATGATCAAGAAAAGCAACCTTGAACATCTCCCAACTAATATGTCCTTCTTCAACTCTTTCAAACTTTCATTGAGTGAACCAAAGTTGTGCAACTCCTTTAAATTGATACTCCGCCAATTCGACCTTTTTCTTGGAAGATACCCTTATTATCTCTACCACCTTATCCACATTATCAATGAGTTTTTGTAGATCTTTTTCCAACTTTGAATCGTGAAATATCATGGGATTTATCCTAGCAAAATCTTTTGTTATTGAAGCCGGAGTAGGAGTCCTTGGAGAAGCAATGACTTGAGCCAACATAGTGATAGTGACTCTAAACTCATCATTGGATACTTGGTCCTTTTGAAGGACTTGAGGGCCTTGAGGAGCTAGAGGAACTTTGTCTTTGTTAGAATTATCCCCCTTAGGCAAAAGAGCATGTCGCGGAGCCATTTCTAAAATTGTTAAAAGATAAGCATTAGGATACAAAAGCTTTGAAGGCATGACATAGATCACAAAAGAAGAGAAGTTTTCATAAATGTCTCATAGCCTCATATTCATTGAGGTGGCGTGCTTCACACCAATGAAAACCACTCTACTAGGCATAGCGTGTTGGACTCCCTAGGATGCTTTCACACCTTATATTCTAATACGACTTTTGTCACAACTCGAACCTAGGGCCCAGCTGCGATATGGAAAAGGTGACACTCAAAGGTATCCTATCCCAGCCTCATATTGATATCATAATTAACTCATACTGTAAAATAGGCATACTTAAAAGGATAAGCAAGCAGAAATGCATAAAACTAAGAATATCACAGCTTCCCTAAGGGGAATATACATCAAACCGCAGTGTTCAAAACATGGCTCTACATCATATGATCTTGGCGGGGTCTAGAAAATAGCTTACTAGCTCTCCCTCAAGATACATATAAAAAATAATAAAGTTTCAACATATAGAATATCATAAATGGGCTTGGTCCCGAAACATGGGAACTCAAACAAGCTTCAACCTTGGAATTAAAAAAATCTAGCATCATAACAGAATAGTCACCTCGTCATCTATCCCTATGTGGTTTAATTATGTTGGAAAAAAATATGCATTGGTATGTGGAATGTACTAAGTATGTAGATATTCCATGAAACAAAGGACATCACAACATTATATTAATATGCATAATCATAATCAATAGGATATGAACACAATATGCATGAGCAATGAAAGTTAAAATCATGAGAAGAAGCATCATTAAATCCATTCATACCCTTAATACACATATGTCAGAATAAGACCATAATCGACATATAAGACCGTGTAGTCTATTACTTAGAATCTTGATGCTCTTTTTACATCAAGCGAAAGAGGAGTCTACTTTGCCATGGTAGAGTCAATTCTCACCCTATAGGCTCTATCCTAGCACGGTGAGAACACATCATTTGAACCTACCCTTTAGACTCTATTCTAGCATGGTAGTATCCATTAAAAGCTATATGGATCCATTATCATACTTTTAAGGCATAAATCATGAACATGATTCCTATAGTGACACAGACTTTTGAATCTATAGAATATATTAGTGCCCTTTCGGTGCTAAGTCAAATCCCAAAGAATATATAAATCATGCATATATAGAGCTTTCAACGTAGTTCATACTTCATTAAAACATACTTTCATAGTTCATAAAATAGTCATCATAATCTTTCATGAAAACATCTTATGTCATAAAAATAGTCCATCTACTTAGCTTTTCAAAAAATGTGGGTAGACATTCCCACATTATCATCTTCATCATAAACATTAGGTGTTTCATCGCCCTCCATACCATAGCATCATTATCATTATAAAACATGGTTATACATACTTGAGAACATAATTATGAAAATATATGGCTTTATCATAAGAGTCTAGGGCTAAGTGTGGGTTCATGAGCAAGTGAGTCAAAATCATGCAATTAGGTGAGATTCATAGGGGAAAATATGCATTTCAAATCAATTTAAATCATTAGTAAAGGAACCTACATCACAACAGTTATCCCTAATCATGCATACTTGAAATCACATACTTTTGCTTGAACATCATATAAACCACATAATTCTTCATAATTGATGCAAAATTAGATATAATCATCATATAGGAATTATAATTCATGCATTTAGAATCATAGCATAAGATCCCATAGAAAATGACTATGAAATTTTGATAAAAAAGAGTTTTGAGTATTGGGCTTTATGGATGAAACTAATCCATTAATGAAGCCCTACATACTACAAGTGAAAATCCTTAGATTTGAAGATAAAAATCTGGAAAACATTGGCCAAACTTTCAAGCCCTAGCTATAATTGAACCCTTGTTCTAGAGAGAGAATTATTTGAGAACCGTTGGGAGAAATTTTGAAGATTAAAGTGCAAGGACCCGAATCTCGTGAGACGCTGTCGATGCTTAAAATCTACTTTTCAAAGGGTTGTGACCTATGTAGGTTCTTTTGTATGGTGTTATGTGGCTTAAGAAAGGATTTTAGGCTCGATGTTCCTCCAAGACACCTCCCATGAGCCTTGATCCTCACCACTGGCCGTGGAAGGGGCCCTTGGTAGGTGCCCCAACTTTCAAGCTAAGAAATTGGCTAAGGCAGCCTCAAAAAGGACCTTGTACGAGTTGTCGACCCTCCACAGGTCATGGTGGGGTCTTGTGAAGGCCTAGTACTTGAAATTTTCTAAGTATCAAAGTACCATCTCGATAATGAGGCACCCTCCATAGACACTTGTACAGTCTATGGAGCTTTGTACTGATCGTGAAGAGCTTTCGTGGATATGCCCAAGTTATCTTTCATGGTCCATTCATTTGGGGCTATCACTTTAACCTCTCAAATTAGTATCACACCTTCCATATCACTCCATGTACTCCATAACACTTAGTTCCTCATTCACTCATTCAAAACACTCTCCGAATCCTCCTTTCAAGGTCTAATCGAATGATCTCCATGGAACCTTCAAGCTCAAGATAAATTCACTTCAAACCTTGAATTATAACTTATTTATAATGTTTAGGCCATTGTGGGTTTTCTACATTAAGCCAAGTTCAAATGTATTCCGTTGGCTAAGTTATTCATATGAATCAGTATAAGGGACAACTTTAAATGGTCATATCTCCTTGTACAAGAAGAATTGTGTGTCTTTCAACCAACTGAATTGAAGATCATTGAATTAAATTAACAATGAAGCACCTTGTTTCACCCAATTTTAGGTTTGGATCAAGAAGTTATGCTTATTTTTGTAAAGCCCATTTGTGTAGGGCAGTGTTGTGTTCCCTCCGTTTTGGCTAAGGAGATTACCACGAGCACTTGTACGGTCCGTGCAAGCTACCATGTTCTGTGGAGATTCTTCCATGATGAGATCCTGCAATTTTGGATAATGGTTCTACCACGGATACTTTATACGATCCGTGCAACTTTGTACGAACCGTGATGCTCTTTCCCGGGACCCCAGACACTTTTTAAAGTCTACTTCATTAATGCTTTTTTTTTTGTAAATTTGGTTTATTCTAATGATCCTTTAGGACCTTGGAAACTATTTGAAGGCCTTGAAAATACCTATACTCTTTTATTCTTATTAAAAATCATTCATTATAATTAGAACACTTGAAATCTCTCTTCTAACAACTCCTTCAATAAGTGTGCCATTGGAGATTCAACTTGGAGCTCAAGGAAGGGTCTTTTTGTCTAATCAATTTCTTATTAATTATTCTATATATCTAAGGTATATAGCATCAATTCATGGTCCCTTTCAACCATGAAGAACCCTAACACTTTTTACTCCTTGATTTATGAATTTCAAGCTTACTTTGAATTTTAGTCTTCTAAATTAATGTTGATTTGATTTAATTGAGATGTGAGATGTATTTAATCAATGTTTTAAAAGTGATTTAAGCCCTAATATTTTGAATTTTATTGATATTATAATATTTGAATATGCATGTCCCTTTAAATGTTGAATTTATGGAATGGTAACCTCAAGTATGCTTTAATTATGAATTTCTCCATGGATTTACGTTGATTTCATGTTGTAATGTTATTTTAAATATGAATCTCTATTTCCATGTTATTCTCTCATCAATCATGGCGTATGCCTATATGAACATTGATTTTCATAAAGTTATGAAGTGGGTTAAGACCCAATTATGTTATGACTATGTTTTTAAGACAAGTATGGGTATGACAAAAATGTGATCACATAATATCTATGATATGTCTCTTTAAGTAATTATGGGTGTTTACATCAACATGTACAAGTATGAATAAGCTATTCCTATGCATGAAAGTATGACATGAAGTATAATTTAGCTTTTTAGCCCAAGTATGCACGATTATGAAGTATGTTTGGCTTTTAAGCCTAAGTATGCATTGTTATGATTTGAAAGGTCTCATTGTCATTTTAAAAGCATGTATATGTATATATATTACTGTGGGTTAATGACTTAGCACCAAATGAGATTGTAGGCAGGAGAAATATCCCCAAGGTCCTTTACTCTTTCTCATTAACTATGTGCCAAACATAGATTCATGTTTATGTCCCTTTGTGGATGATTATGTTATGTATAAAAAATCTATACCGAAATGGTATATCCCATAAGGTGAGGTTACTTCTCTAAAATGGGAGGCCCATAAGGAGAAGTATGGACTACCTTTGGCAAGTAGACCACCCTTTCTTTGATGTAGGGTGTATATCAAAATTCCAAGTAATAGCTCATTTTGTTTCTTGTATGTCAGTTGAGGTCACATCCCCACTATGTTAAAGTATTATGAAATTTCGTGCATCATGAAATTCATGGCATATTGATATATAACTCTTCCTTGTATATATACTTCTTTCTATATATGTGCCCTTATTATCTAACACTTAATGCAAGTTTAATGAGTTCATATGCATTGCTTGCCCGCATGCTTAGTACATTCAAATATACTAACACATACTCTTTGCCTTTATGATCTAACCATGTAGGGACTGGAGATTATCTTCATCCACCCCTTGACTGTTAGCTAGGATTGTGAGAGTTGCTTGTGGTGATCCTATCATCCAAGGACAAGCCACCTTCTATCCACCTATTATGTTGTTTCCACTTATGTCATTACTTTGAGGTTGATCCCATTACATGTCTTAGCCCCCATCCTATTCTATTACTTAGAGGCATTCTATGTGAATTCATACAAATTGGAATCCCTATGAAATCCCCATTGTATGAGTCATACTTGTTTGTTCCATAGAACTATGTGTTTATTGCCTTATTATGTGCTTCCCAACCGATGATGTGCATGTGGATGTTATGAGGCTTGTTTGGATATTCTCGCATTCCCATTCATCATGTTACTCCTAGGTCCTAGGCTTGGGTCACGACATAAAGACTTTGAATGGTTTAGAAATATAATTTATGAGTGCTAGGTACATTAAGGTAGTTAGGGTATCCAAAACAATATAGCTACGGACTTAGATGAGTTGCAAATGTCAAAAATACGCTTCATTAAAAATTGTTGGAGATGTCCATGAGACCCTGTGTATAGGTTGTGGTTCAACCTATGGATCATGATTAGCTCATAAAAATATGTTCGACAAAAGTTGAGCCACTAGATTTTGCACATTATCCATGAACAAGCAGGACTACCTGCAATTAATTCTATGGGTTGTAAGTTACCTCATACAACCATTCTAGACTTAGAAAAATGTTTCCACAAATAATTGAAATTCAATTTCTTGATCTGTATCTTCTATTTTTTGAAACTTCATAAAAATTTAGGCCTTGTAGGACTCCTTTCAGTGACACCTTTGAAAGGTCGTGGTTCCATTTATGGTAAATCATGTTCATTCGTAAATTGATTCCAAAGATTCTTCAAATTTCCAATTTCACTGGACTCAATCCACGAACCCACCTATGATCCATCGATCCTTCCACATGCCGTAGACTATCTCGTAGGACCAAACCAGCACCAAAATCCTCAAATTTCAATTTTCCAAGCTCATAATCATGAGGGGTGTTACACCGTATCTCTCCAACCTCCCTGTTGAGGTTAACATGACCATTTCCATCTCTCCATCTAGCACTGTTTTCCTAACCCTGATTCCCGATTGGCCTTGTAAAGGCCGGTTGAGAACTCATGACCCAATTTCTCATATAGTGAACCTTTTAACTATAAGCACCTACAAATGGAACATAAGTTATATCACTAGCAAGACATATAACACTAATACTTTTTTGACCACCACCGGTTATGTGTTTTATCTAAAGATTTAATTGAGTCAACAATGTGGCCAAGTTTTCATCTCTCTATTGATCTTTGGCTAATTATTCCTTGTATGGTCCTTGTTTAGTAAGAGGAAACGAGGTCAGATCTTGTATACAAAGCTCTATTTATCTTGGTCATATCATCTAACAACTTACAAGCAGCAACAAACGTTTGTTTCATGGTTCCTCCTCTTGCCAACTGGTCGGTTACACCTTTGTTGAAAAAATCCAAATTCCCATAGAAAAATTTCAAAAAGTGGTGATCTAGGACTCCATAATTTGGGCATTAGATTATGAGTTTCCAAAACCTTAGCCATGTTTCATGCAGAAGTTCACCATCAATTCTTTTAAAATTCTCGATACTTCTCTGGAGTTTAACTATCTTTGAAGAGGGAAAAATCTCTCAAAGAATGCATCTTGTGATTCCTTCCATGGTGCAATTGAAACTCTAGAAAGTTCAGCTAAACCATCTTACAACCTTTCCCATTACGGAAAAAGGAAAGTACATCAGCTTTATAGCCTCCTTTGTGACATCTCGGATGTTGAATGGCAAGCAAACATCTACAACATTTTGGAGATGCTCGTGGGGGTCTTCATTGTCTTGATCTCCTAACAGCCCCTTTAGCTGAAGCAGCTAGTGCTCATGACTTGAAACAAAGTATCTCCAGCTAATGTGGGCAATTAGATTGCACTTGTACTACCCATTTGAACCTAATTGACATTGTAGAATTCATTTACCTCTCCTGCATTCGCACCAAGCGCACTTCCAGCATCATCCATTATTTCACCTAATCAGAAGCATCACAAACAACAAGAAAAGTAATAATAAAGTTCTAACTACAAGTGCTAAGTTCAAACAAAAACTTAAATCAAGAACTAGCACTTGATGAACTCTCAATCCTACTTCACTTTTGGAAATAGGGATGATCGTTATCAGCATAATAACTTACCTAGAAATTGGGGTCGAATTCCACAGGAAATGGGTGTTCAAAAGGTGAAGTGTAGAGTTAAACTAGGCATTTACAGTATCGAATGTGGGGTTGCCAGTAAATTAAAGCTAGAGTTCAGCTAACAACAGTTCTAGAACACAAATTAACAATAATTTAAGAGAAATTTTGGGGATATGTGAATATGGGACAAGAATTACTTAAACGAGTCTAACTACTTGATTGTTCAAGTTAAGAATATGTGAGTAAGCTAGATTGTTGGCAACCACTACCTCATTCACGACAGCAATAGTGTATCACATGAACCTATTACAACTTCATATGCAAATCACTCAAGGACATGCCTGGCCTGAGCAACTATGAAAAAATCTCCTAATACTTTAGCCATTGAACCTAAGTTTGTGGCATTCAACTGAAACACCATAAGATTTCTAGCTAATACATTTGTTACCTTCTCCAATCACTCGAACTAATGCAATAATTAGAGATCTAAAGTAAACCTAGATTTTAGAACCTCTTAATTATAAGAACTGAAGAACCCATATTATGTACACACCCTCAACGTTGGGGTTTTAGCCACACATTTTCAAAAATATGAGAATAATACCATAATTTGTAGCCATGAATGTGGGCAAGATGGATTACAAGAAAAAAGATGAATTTCTTCTACTAATCTCTTTAGTTTCTCCTCCCCAAGATTAAAAATCACAAAACACTTATACTTGTTCAGCTAGATGTTTCTATGTTCTCTCTCTCTATGTCTCTCTCTATCTCTATATGGTATGCTATAGAAATTTGAAATGAAATGCTATGTACAATATCCTTTGCAAAATCCTTTTATCGTCTGTGCAATTTACTCACACTTTGTGCACCACATCACCATTCAACAATTAAGGTCAGCCATCACCAGACACTTCAGTGATGCACCTAATGTGCACTTGACCACATTCTCCAGCATCTCCTGAAGGCTTGAATCTCCATAACTATCAGAAATGTCTTTTTCCATCGTCAATTGACGATGTGCCAAACTTCAACATGACCACCTTTTTGTCATGATCTTGGGGGCTTGAACACTACAATATTAAGTGATCTTAGTTTCCCTTCAGTGATCCATTGAATGTGTCGACGACGTCACTTCTGACCATCTTTTTGGCATTTTTTCTCCTTTTTATGTTTTGTTAAGTGTCGTCCACCTATGCACTTTTACCTTTATTTCTGGTATAAAACACTCATATTATTCAACATATAAAGCATATAGCACATCAAAGATAATATTTCTTTACATTTTAAGCTCCAAATAATTTCAAGATATGGACTCATTAGTCACTCCTTTACTTGCCATAAAGTTTGATGTGTCTCCCAAAGTCTTTTTAGAACCTTATTCGATTTATAATCCAATTGTTAAGGCAATCCTAACCAAGAAAGTTTATAGAAATCTTCCTATATCTGTCTTACATAAAGTTTTTTCCATGTGATCTTGTTGAACTTGACATGACCGATTTTGATGTTATTCTTTGAATGGATTGGTCGGATGCCTCATGATTTTATTGATTGTAGAACGCATAGGGTCACCTTCCATGTTCCTAATGAGTCCATCCTTGAGTGGAAGGGAACAAAGTTGGTGTTCAAGGGCAAGAATGTCTAGTATATTAAGGCTATGAGAATGATTTCTAAGGGGGAATATATCATATTGTCGGGGTTATAGATGTTGAGTTTGAGGCTCCTACACTTGATTTGAATTCTATAATTAATAAATTCCTCTGATTACTTGCCTAAAGTTCCTCCCAAAAGGGAAATTGACTTTGGCATTGATCTTTCACCTGACACTCAACCTATTTCTGTACCTCTATATCGAGTAGCCCTGGTAGAGTTGAAAGAATTGAAGGAACAATTAAGGGACATGCTTGATAAAGGGTTTATAAGGCCTAGTTTTTCTCCATGTGATTCTACCATTTTTTCTAAGAAAGAAGGATGGTTCAGTTTTGATGTGTTTGTACTATCGAAAATTAACCAAGATGACTATCAAAAACAAGTATCCACTTTCGAGGATAGATGACCTACTTGTTAAGGTACAAGGTGAAAGCTAATTCTCTATGATTGATATTTGGTCTAGATATCACCAATTGAAGGCAAAAAAAGAGACATACCAAAGTCATCATTTAGAACTAAGTATGGTCATTTTGAATTCTTAGTTATGTCATTTGGGCTAATAAATTCTTCCGTCACTTTTATGGATTTGATGAATAATATTTTCAAATTGTACTTGGATATTTTGTAGTTGTGTTCATAGATGAAATATTAGTCTATTCACAAAATGCAATGAGCATGAGGATCATCTGTAGCTTGTGTTGTAAACATTGAGAGATAGGCAACTTTTTGCCAGTTTATCAAGTGTGAGTTTTGGCTAAGACAGGTAGATTTTCTTGGTCACATAATTTTTGAGGATGATATTTAGAGTTGATCTAAAGAAAATGGAGGCGGTGAAGAATGGACCTTGACCATTGTCTCCTTCCAACATTAAGAGCTTTTTAGGTTTACTCAGATATGATAGAGGATTTGTTGAATGATTTTTTTTCCATTGCCTCTCCTTTGACTATGTTGATCCAAAAGAAAGTGAAATTTCAATAGTCCAATGAATGTGAGAAAAGTTTCCAAATATTGAAAGGTCTTCTTACTTTAACCCCTATTTTGACATTGCCCAACGAACTAGATAGCTTTGTTGTTTATTATGATACCTCAGATATATGCTTGGGTTGTGTGTTGATGCAATATGAAAAAGATATTGCCTATGCCTCAAGACAGTTAAAGGTAAATGAAAGTAACCATCCGACTCATGATCTTGAGTGGTTGGCCATTGTATTTGCATTGAAGATTTTATGACATTTTCTCCATGGGGTGCACATTGACATATTCACTGATCACAAAAATTTGCAATATGTTTTATGCCAAAGAGATTTGAACCTAAGGAAATGAAGGTGGTTGGAGATTTTAAAGGACTATGATAGTGTAATGTTTTACCCTAGCAAGGCTAATATAATGGCTAATGCACTTAGTAGAGTGTCTGTGAGTAACATTACACATGATGTGGATGAGAAGAAAGCGCTAGTTAGAGAGGTGCACCATTTGGCTCGTCTAGGTGCACGATTTTATTTCTTAAACCATGGTGTTGTACTAATAAAAAAAAGGGTAGGATTGTCATTAATAGAGGAGGTTAAAGCAAAACAAGGCATGGATCCTACTTTGGTAGAATTGAAGAAGTTGGCAAGGATGACTTGGAATACTTCGTTACCGAAGGTTATTCTGTGTCCCTAATGTAGATGGTCTAGGGTGAAAGATACTTGATGAGGCTCATAACTCTAAGTGTTCTATTCATCTGTGATTCAGCAAAATGTATAGAGATTTTTCAGACGTGTACAGGTGGAATGGTATGAAGAAAGACAGCAAAGTGTGTGATGAGACGTTTAAATTGTCAACAAGTGTTGTTAGAACACCAAAGAGCAAGTAGTTTAGCCCAAGGAATTAAGATTCCTACCTGGATATGGGAGAAAGTGAATATGGATTTCATTATAAGTTTATCAAAGCTAGGAAGTTTGACTCAATATGGGTGACTGTTAATTAGAATGACAAAAATAGTCCATGTTTTGGCGATGAAAAATTCCTATGAGACTGATGATTATGATAAGGTTTACATTCAAAAATTCATAAGGTTGCACGGGGTATCGTTATCATAATATCATATCGTGGTTGCCAATATACTTCTCATTTTGGAGATCATTCTAAAAGGCCCTTTGGAACAAAGATGATGCTAAGTATTGCATTTCATCCTCAAACGGATGGGCAGGATGAAAGAACAATCCAAACTTTGGAAGAAATTGTTGAGGGCTTGTGTTCTTGATTTCATTGGTTGTTGGGATAATCGCTTACCCCTTATTGAATTTAGTTACACAATAGTTTTCACTCCAGTATCAAGATGACACTATTTGATGCTTTTATGATAGACGGTGTAGGTCATTAATGGGATGGTTTGAAGTTAGAGAGATGTCCTTATTGGAACAGATTTGGTACATGATGCTATGGAGAAGGGACGGTTATGCAGGAAAGGTTGAAGGCTTCCGTAAGTCATCAAAAGTCATATTCCGATGTTAGGATTAGAGATCTTGAGTTTGATGAAGATGATTGGGTGTATTTGAAGGTTTCACCTATGAATGGAGTACTGACTTTTGGCAAAAAGGGAAAATTGAGTCCTAGATATGTGTGTCCTTATGTGATTGTGAAAAGAATTAGGAAAGTAGCTTATGAACTAAATTTTCCTGTGGAGTTATCTATGGTTCATCTGATGTTTCATGTGTCGATGTTGAGAAAATTCGTGGGTAATCCTAATTCTGTTGTTCTATTGAAGGGCATGATTATTGAGGAATATTTGACCTATGAAGAGTTACTGGTTGACATTTTGGACCGGCAAGCGAAGAGATTGAGCAATAAGGAAGTTCCATCTGTCAAAGTATTATAGAGGAACCAACAAGTTGAGAGTGCTACTTCGGTAGAGAAAGTGTATATGATGAAATGATATTCTTATATCTTTTCTTCTATTCAAGCCTAAGGTACCTAAATATGACTTATTCTTCCAAACTCTCATGAATATGTGTTTCTTTGTCATATTGCACGCATGTATGCATGATCATGAGACTATATTTGATGACATTTGATGAAAATGTTCAATGATTTGATGAAAATGATGATTAAGTTGCAGTTTGCATGCACGATAGGTTATTGGTTATGTTTCTATCTACTCAAGCTTTCTTTTTGTCTCATTTGAGGACAAATGATACCAAGGAGGAGATATTGTAAGACTCCTTATGTTGAAAAGCCTGGAAACTAGAAAGTTGAAGAAATTTTGGAACTGGGCTAGTATTACGAGTCAATCTATAACTCATGGATTGAACCACTAGTTGTAGACAGGATTCGCAATTAAGGGCCAAAAGTTGGTGAAATGCTTTGGCCACTGGAATTCATACTACAAGGTACATTATGAATCTTACCTAAGAATATGGCTTATAGACTGGATCATGAAAGGGACCCTAAAGGATGAAAATATTTCTAAGTCTGGGAGGTTTCTACGAAGGGTATCTACACTCCGTAAAAGAGACAATGGACCATACTATGGGTTCAAGGTTTGAAGGTGAAATTTTCAGTAGTAAAAATATTTTGGAAGGCACTGTACGAGGTCCAAGTATAACTCGTAAATATTGGCTCGTCGATGGGTCCAACAGTTTTTAAATGGAGGTCTTATTGGTCATTTCTAATCCATTTAACTCCTAAACTATGTTGTTTCAACCCTCCTAACTAACTTATCCAACTCAATATTTATAAAACCTATCCTAATTAATTTCTTTTTCATACCCACTAAAACCTCCTCTCCCAAATACTCAAATTTTCTTTTTCTAAACGAAGACTCAATTGGAGCAAGGGTTTCAAGTTTTGCTAAGAATTTTAAAGTCTACTCATCTCAATTCTAAAGCTTCGCACTTGGTGTATGCAAGGTTTCATTCATGGATTAGATTCATCCATGAATCCAAACTCAAATCTTCTTTTTCTCAAAGTTTAAGCATGGATTTCTACCGGATGTGGAACTACATGATTTCTATGATTTTCAAGTGAATGCAGTGATTTCAAATGATGATTAGAGCTTGTTGAATTATTGAGGGTTCCTTTACTAATGACCCAAATTGATTTCTAATGCATGATTGTCACATGATTTTAATTTAATTTCGTGATTCTAGCTCAATTATTTATGAACCCACACATGACCCTAATTTCCTATGAAAAAGTTATAATTTTCATGAATATGACTCTAAGTATGAAAGTACGCTTTAATCGTGATGATGATGCTATGATGAAGTGGGTTACTTAAGACCCTAATATTTATAAAATGATGATGAGATGGGAAGAATATCTACACCATATGCACAGTTATATAGACGGACTATTCCTATTATATGAGATGTTGTCATGAAGTTATGATGCCCATTTGACATGCTATGAAAGTATGATTTTGATAAAATATGAATTATGTTGGAAGATACGTATATGCATTATTATATATTCCATGGGATTTGACATTATGTCAAATGAACTTGTTTGAGGGAGACTATCCCTAAGGGTCCTTATATTAATCCTCAAGTCTCATAATTACGTGTCACCGTAGCTTTATGATTATATGCCTATAAAGGTTAGCAAATGGATCCATATTGCATTATGTTCATGTGATACTCAACATGCTAGAGTTAAGCCTAAAGGGTGGGATCTTTATTGTCATGAATCAAGCCCAGGGCGTGGGTGTGAAACAGTGAATGGGGAACACAAAGAGACCCCAAACAAGCCTCTTAAACATATATAGCACATCCTTGGTTGTGGAAACATAATTATACATCATACAAGTAATTCTAAGGGAAGCATGACTTTGGAATCAAGCTATATAGAGGAGAGGATGAAAATGAACACATAACAAATAAAGACTAAGGGGTGGGTAAGTACGACTTGCATTATGGGATAGTAGGGGATTAGCACTTCCATCACATCATCAATATTCGACAACACATAAAAGGGGAATAAGGATCAAGGGAAGTCTTTCATAATCACATAAGAAAAAAGGAGCAAAACTCATAACATACATATCCATGTCAAACAACACCTCTAACACGAGTGAAAGGGGGCCAAGACATTTCCCGGGCTCACCCTCAAAAGATAAATATCCAAAAATAGGTAAGTCTTAGCAAAAGTGTGTAATGAAAGTGGATGTTGTCCCCAAAGTGGTTGACTCACCTATAGTAATCTTCAATCGATCAACTAGCCACGTAGAGAAGGAGGATGAATAGGAGCTTTGGTCTCGGCATGGTTAGATCATGTATGCAAAAATATGCATTAGTACTTGAAATCTACTAAGTATGTGGGGTGCAATACAATAAGGGGACATAATCCATAATT
Source organism: Solanum clarkiae (assembly GCA_011800125.2). Lineage (NCBI taxonomy): Eukaryota > Viridiplantae > Streptophyta > Magnoliopsida > Solanales > Solanaceae > Solanum > Solanum clarkiae. The sequence goes on along the minus strand of JAABOM020064775.1, from coordinate 17,151 downwards.
AAATAATATACATAATCATAATCAACAAATATAGGCTTGACATAACATGAATGGTCAATGCCTAGTTAAAACATGCATGAGGAATCACCAAGTCACATTACATATCATACATAGGTAGGGAAGGACTACAATCGACATATAAGACCAAGAGATCTACTACTTCAAATACTAATGTTCACTCCATAGTGGACAAGGATGGTCTACTTTGCCAAGATAAGCCAACCACTTACCTTACGACATAACCTTTACGGGAAGTTCCACCAAACACTCTTACCTTATGGCATGGCCTTTTTGGTAGGTTTCACAAATATCATTACCTTGTAGAATAACCTTTGGGCAGGTACAAGCCCACATAGGGAGTCAGTAACATGAACATATGATGGCACATAGTTTTGGGATAATGGGAGACTACCAAGGTCCTCTCGGTGTTAGGTCATAATTCCATAGAATATTTAAATCGTAATTATAGTCATTGTATGCATTGTTTCATAATATCACAATATCATTATTGGAGTAGCTCATTGAACAAAGTCTCATGGCATCAAAAATAGGGCTCCATATCATGCATAATATTTATAACATACTCATGAGCTCATAACATACTTCTTGGCCCCTTAATATTCAGAACATGCATAATTTACATATCTTTCCACAAGACTTTCATCTCACAAATAGTTTCTCACATAACTTTGATAACAAAATAGTGGATATGTGTACATTTGCTTAAAAGCATGCCATTTGAGAGTAAATAACATAAGAAGAGTAAATTTGAGTCATTTGAGAATTATCAAAGCAACCCACCAAAAAGCAAAGTAAAGGTCGGTTAGGGTATCATTAAACCCTCTTTTAAATCATATATTTCAACGGAATATCTTTGCATAATAGTGTACAAAGGTAGAATATCATAAATTACTCCATAATATCATTATATAAAAGAGTTCATGCAACTACCATAAGTCACCATGATATGAAAATGGATGAAGAAGAGGGTTAGTTGAGCTTTGTGGAAGAAAGGTCTCCACAAATCAAAACCCACATACCATGGTGGGATTGGAGATGAAAATCTTGTTGGAGGATGAATAGAATCTAAAACTCTAGCTTGGAATCCTTTCTTGAATGCCTTGAGAAAACATGGGAGCGTTTGGGAGGAGTTTGGGACTTAGGATATTTTAGCATGAATTGGAGTGGAGTAGTGTAGGGTTGTATAAGCAGGAAAGGGATTTATTGGAGGTTAAATGACATAGAATAGACTTAGATGTTAGGAAATGTCGAAATTATGCCTTCTAAAAATCCTCCAGACCAGACCACAAGACCCTGATACGAGTCGTGGTCAAGTCTATGGGACATGAAAAAGGGGTCTCGTCCTATTAATTTTTGGACCCTCTAAAACTCAAACCACGACACCGAACCTATCAATCAATCTACGGGTCATCTTATTGTCCGTATATCAAACTTTAGAAATCCTTTTTTCCCACCAGGTCTTGCCATCATTCTACGAGCACAAGTTACGGCTCTTGGTTACCTTCATGCATTGGTGGCTCTCCTAACCTGATGTACTAGAATTGTATCCTTTGGACCCACGAACCCAAGTACAACTTGTTTCCTATTTGACGATACATACACCCCTTCGTGAACTCAACTTACACTAAGAAAATTTTCCAAACCCTATTTCTTATACACTTTTATGCCTTCCAACATGTGGGATCTTACATTTATGTTTATGGGACACTCATCATGCTAGGATTAAGCCTAAAAGGTGGGGTCAAGTCTATCTTGGCAAATTAGACTTCGCTTTTGCTTGGTATAGAGGTAACATCAGGATTTCATGTAATAGTCTGCATGTTCTTTTTTCATTTATGATCTTATTGCCACATATGTATATGCTAGGCTATGCAAGGTTTTATGATGCTTCTATTCATGCTTTTAAACATGCATTGATCATTCATATCTTATCCTTATTCTATTGATGTGATTATTCATATTGATATTGCATTATGATGTTTCTTTCATGCATGGCATACCTACATACTTAGTACATTTCACGTACTAATGTATACTTCTTTGGCTATATGATGTAACTATATAGGGACTAGCGATGACGAGACTATTTCCCCATTTTGTGGGTAGAATTTTTTGTGCTTTGAAGATTGTTGGCGAGTTTCCATCCTTGGGGAACAATGCTTGTTCATGTTATACTTTCGTATGTTGATACATTATCATTTCATTTGCTATTCTATCTGGAGGATGAGCTAGTGGCATATTTTAGATCCCACCAGGATCTATGATGTAGAGGCATATTTTGGATATTATGATGTTTTAATTCCCCCAAGGGAAACTATAACTCTTTATTGCTATGTTCCTCTTGCCTACTCTCTTATGAATTTCTTATTTTACCTTATGAATTCTTACATTATGAACAAGAGGTGGATGGGGCACCTTAGGGTGTTATATTTGTTATGTCACTGCTAGGCCCTAAGTTCAAGTCATGGAAAGGACCCTCAACAAATATTTTAGATTTCTAATGTGAACAAAACTTGAGCAACTCCCTTCAGTTGTTAAGGTGCCAACTCCGCCTCCTCTTCGGATGTTACATCCATTATCTCCCACCACCTAGTAGACCTCATCAATGAACTCTTGACGATATTCATTCACTATGGACCCATAGAAATCTTAGGGAATTCATTCTTGCAAAGTCTGTCACCCTAGAAGTTGAGGTAGGAGCGTTGGGAGAAATGGCTACTTGATTAGCTTGAGTATCCTTAGTTTGGGCAACATAGTGATGGCAGCCCGAAACTCCGCATTTGTCACTTGGTTGGCTAGAGGATCTTGTGGAACTTGAGAAGATAGAGGAGCTTGGACCTCATTAGCATCGACTTCCTTTTGCAGTGTTGCACATCACAGAGTCATTTCCCTAAAAAAATCAAAGGACAAGCATTAGAGGTAAAGAATCTTAAGGCATATCTAGGAAACGACATAGACCACAAAATAAGAGAGGATTTCATAAACATATCATAGCCTCCTATTAATGGATGTGGTGCGCTTCACACCTATGAACAAACTTTATTAGATGCAGCATATTGGAGTCCCTAAGATGCTTTCAGATCTTGTGCTATGATACCAAATTTATCATGACCCAAGTGTAGGGCCTAGTCATAACACGTTGAATGTAGAACCTGAAGGAGCCCCATCCAAGCCTCTTAGCATAATATTATCATATATGAGGTAATAAGCATAATCATAAATAAGAAAACAGAGTTTATGTCGTAAAACAAACTACATATAAGACTTTAGAACCTTTCGTTGGAGGGAATTACTTCAACATATATCCTAAACATGCCTATACATGGATAGATCTTGGCGAGAACTAGAACATCTACTAGCTCACACTCAAGATAGGAAAGAAAATACAAGTGTCCCAATCACTGCAACATAAAAGCAAGAAAGCCAAGGCCTGTCACCAAAGCATGGGAACTTACCAAAAACTTCCAGTGTAGTGTCCAACTCTACCCATAATAGTGAGGTGTAGAAGTGTCATCTCCCATCCCTACATGGTGATATCATGTACCGAAAGAGTATATGTTAGTGTGTTGAAGTACACTAAGTACGTAGAAATGCAATACAATAAAGAAACATCATAACATGATAATAATATGCCTAATTACATCAATAAAATAGGTTACAAGTTGTCATGATCCAAGCTTAAGGCCTAGACGCGACACAACAAATGGGAAACCAGAGTGCAACCCAAACAAGCCTCTTAGCATATCCTTGGTTGCAGAATATAAAAGAAACATTCAACAAAAAATTCAAAGGGAATAGAGACTTATGACTCATGTTATATGGATAGATAGGGAAAAGGGAATTTGCATGAATCACTGAACAAGCAAGTACTAAGGGGAGGGTACGTAGGACTCAAGCTACGGGGAAATAGGGACTTAGGACTTTCATCACATTTCATAATTATCAATAACATCAAATAGTGTCACATAAGGATCACTGTATCAACATGGTTAAATCATGTAGACAAAAACTATGCATTAGTACTTTGAATGTACTAGTATGTGGGCTTGCAATGCCCAAAACATGAGCCATAAAGGTATTGAACAACATGATCATTTAAAAATATCACTTGAATCATAAAACATAGGATAATGAGGGACATAGGTTATCACACGTAAAGACTATATCCTTTGGGGAAAATATTGCTTTTAAATCAAAGAAAGAACCACCTAATGTAAATGAAAAACTCTTGTAGTAATAATGAAGGACAGCATACATACTTTGAAAGAAGGTCATATACCTGTATGATAAATACCATTTCCAATAACAAGGAACCATAGCATATGTGAAGAAAACCATTTGAACTTAAGAGACGATGAGTTATACAATTTTAAGACACCCTCGAACAAGACATAAAGGAACAATCATAATCATCATAAGAGGGTCAACATGGGACCATAAGGAGAACTTGAGCATGTGTGAGAGCAACTTTTAGCCAACATAAACCCTATGAGCTAAGCCATAGAGTCTCGATATTTCCCCTACTTCGAAAAGAGGGGAAATCACTTGCTAAGGCGACCTCCTAAGATGCCTAAGTGGATCTACTAAAGTGGGCTATTAGGCAACCTCTACTAACGGTTGGTCTAGAAGTCAATCTCCACCACCGGTGAGCCCTATTTCCTACGATGGCACGTAGTTAGGGGAAAATGAGATTCTACAAATGGTCTCTTGCCCTAGCTATGGGGAATATCTGCATTTATCTCAAGGTACACTCGGTGCTAAGTGTAACTCTCTCGGGACAACTAAAGACATGAATCATCGAGTCATCTAGTATGGAGACGTAATTTACTAACTCATCCTATAAACATTTAGACACAATGGAGAGGAAATATACTATCCCATCCTATAGGCCTATCGAAACAATAGAGAGGTATTCTACTAACCCATTCTAGAAGACATTCGAATGTAGATCATCATCATAAGGATAGATCCTAAATCTAGTTTATGCCTCGACTTTCGGCGTGTCATCATCTCATAATCTTCACTTGGTGGAGGAGGATACCTCAATGATTTATTCATACTAAACTTAATAAGACTAGTCCATTGGACATATGAACATGAGGGTAATAGTGACATAACAATTTGTATACCATAACATGCATAATCTCATAATAGCTCAATATTATCAAAGAATATCTCATCAAAACCAATGCTTCATAAAATCAAAGAAAGGGGCTTCATATCTTTCAAAGCATTCACAATGTTCTCAAGAGCTTGTTGCATATATAATAGACCTTTAACATTCTTAACATTCATAATTTAAATGTCTTTCAATAGGACTTTCATCAACATATAAGTTTGTCAATTTCTTTAACAAAAACATGGTGGGTAATATGCACATAATATTAAAATCATTCAATTCAAGAGTATAAAACATGAGAGGGCTAAAATAATGTATTTAAGAATTACTCAAAACAACCCATCAACATTGTAGTAAAACCCTTAGTTTTGGTGCCATGAAATCCATCTTAAAAATCCATAATGCTCCATAGTTTTCATAGTTCATATCATCTATGGTTCCAATAGATATAAATCAACTCATAGAATAAACTTTAAATAGACCTTCATGCATAATCAACCAATACTTGATAAAATCTAACATAATTCATGTTCATGATGCTTAATAATAAGTATCCATAAATAATCTAACCTTGAAATCATATGATATCATGAAAAGTGGGAGTTGGGCTCCATGGGTGAAATGACTCATAGATGAAGACCCACATAACTTAAACTTGAGATCTATTGAAGGAAATTTGAGAGAGACTTGGGGCTTCACTTATATTCTTGAAATCCAAGGAAGATTCTTGAGAGCCTTGAAATTAGATGAAGAATTTCGTGAAGACTAGGGAGGTTTTTTGTGAGAGTTTTGTGTAATTTTAGGCTTAAAATGGATAAATAATTAGAGAATCCCATCTATATGTGTTAGGTTATTGCCCTCAACTGAAAAAGAACATTTTCGGAATTTCTGTTCTAACACGGGCAACCTATATCTTGTGGGTAATCATTTTCCAACTCAATTTTTCTTCCTAAACAAGAATATGAAATTGGATTTACAAAGTAACATATGAATTTTTAGATATTCAATAAATGCACTATAGAGCATTTTTTGAGCTATGTTAAGGGGTATTACAATATCCCCCATTGGGAATATTCGTCCATGAATGTGAATAGATATAACACGAATAGAAAGGAACAACATAAACCAACTCTTTACAAATACAATAATGCCAATTAAACATTATTTTCATGCAATTTTCAAAGTCTCTAACCAGGACATCATTTCAAAAGCATAAGTAGTACATTTTTTTAGAATTGCACATAAAACTTTAAGCAACTTACTCATAAGCATGCATGCATAATATGTAACATATCAAGACTAAATAAATTATATATGAGAATGAACTTGAACTACTAGTACTACCAATATGCCAACACAACAACTTAGGAATCATCAAGCATAGCACCATGACTTACCAAACCATTTAGAACCAACCATAACCATATTCAAGAAAACACATACGTACCTGGCATAGCATTACGAGCTCTCTTTCTTCCCTTCCTAGCAGCCACCGGGCAATCCCTTCTCTTGTGCCCTAACTGAACACACTCAAAGCAACCTTCTTGACTGGTCAAGCACACTCCTAGGTAAATCTTATTGCACTTTTCACAAGCAGGATACAGATTTCTTTCCTTCTTACTCCTAGTCTCTGGTGTCTTAGTAAATGATGATCCACCATCATCAAAACGAGATCTCTTAGACTCTCTTGCTTTCTTCCTTTTCTTCTTATCTTAGATTTTCTCCACAAAGCATGAGACTTGAAATATCCAACTCCTTTACTAGCATAGTGGTCCGACACTCTTTGATCATTCTTGCTCGAGGGTCAGCAACCAATGATGGGGCATACATAGACAGTTTTGTGAACTTAAGGGAATACTTCAGCATACTTATATTCCCTTGCTTAAGGTTGATAAGTTCATGTATCTTAGCTCTAACTTGAAGGGAAAGAAAAGATCTAGAAATTCATCCTTGAACTCTTCCCAAGAAATGGGACCCAAATCTTCACTCCTCTCATCCTTCAATCGAGAGTGCCGTATTTGATCAACCTTTTTCAATAGGAAGACCATTAAACCCACATTTTCCTCTAAATTCACACCTATAATGTCCAACACCTTATACACCTCATCCACAAACTCTTGAGCATCCTCTTTCACCTTTGAATAATGACACTCAGAAGGGTTCATTCTCGAGAAATCCTTTACCCTTGAAGCCGGGTGGAAGCATTTGGAAAATTAGCACTTTGGTTGACTTGATTGGCTAATACTTGTGCCATTATGGTGAAAAAGGCCCTAAATTTGCAAGAGAAATATTCTCCTCGTGTTGCATGAGAGGGGATTGATCTTCGACATCACCATTGGCAAAGGTGCTATTCTTCGTGGCATCTTCTGGAAATGGTAAAGAGGGTGGCGTTAGTGATAGGAGTAACCTTAGGTACTGTGGATGGCATGACATGAATTATGAAAAAGTGAAACATTTCCTAAAATGGCTCACAGTCTCCTATCCAAAGTTGTGGCGTGCTTCACAACCATGAACAAGACTCTATTCTATGAGGTATGTCGGATGTATGAGCACCATTTATAAACTTAGTGCTTTGATACCAAGCTTGTAATGACCTAAATCTAGGGTCCAGATGTGACACAATGAATGAGAAACCCAAATTCTACCCAAAAACACCTCTTAGCATATTGCTTGCACATCATTGGTTGTGGAATATCATCACGACCTAAGCTTAGAGCCTAGATATGACATGGCAAATGGGGAGACCGAAGGGACCCCAAATAAGCCTCTTAGGATATCGTCACACATCCATGGTAGCGAAAGCATACAATAGACATATACAAATAAAAGTAAGGGCAACGGGACCACCCCTACCTAATGGAACCGCATTTGCACCCTGGACCTTGCCACGGTTTCTTGGAAAATCCAGCTTCTTGTGACCAAGCTCCCCACAACCATAGCATGCATTGGTACCCTTCAAACATAGGGCATTATAGCTTTTCCCACATTTAGAACACACATCATTAGGAGCCATAACACCTACACGTTGGGGCTTAGGGAAATCATTGGCAAACTCCCTATTTGTAACATGAGGAGGCCCTTGGCCTTGATGGAATCGACAACCCCTAATACGAGCCCTCTTGGCCTCATGGCCCCTCCTCTTACTCATCTTTTCTTCTTCTATTTTTTCGGCATATGTCCTTAACCGGATAAGTCCATAACACTAATAAGCATTGCGGATCGGCGCTCTTCACTTACCAAATCAGAGACCCTCATAACAAACTTGTTCATTCTTGACCTAGAATTGGCCACTAAGTGAGGAGTATACTTTGAAAGTTGATTAAATTTGAGGGCATACTTCCTCACGCTCATACCACCTTATTTCAAGTTCAAAAATTCGACCAACTTTGCTGCTTAAAGCTCAAGAGGGAAGAATCGATTAAGGAAGGGCCAATTTGAATTCCTCCCAAAGCACCACGTAGCCATTGCCCTTCTCTCCTTTCCATTGATCAAACCAAATTTGGTCCACCCGCTTGAGTTGGTGCACCACCAACTCCACCTTCTCATTTGGCCCAACACCTATGATCGACAAAATTTTATAGATTTCATCAATAAACTCTTATGGATTCTCATCCACCTTTGACCCAAGTAAAACCGGACGATTCATCCTTATGAAATCCCTTACCCTAGCCCCTGGGATAGTAACATAAGGGGTTTGGGCCCCTTGTTGGACTTGGTTGGACACTACTTGGGCAAGCATTGTAAGAGCATCCCGGAGCTCACCATTGGTAGGTTGCTCCTCGGAAGTGTGGGCACGTCGTCCTCTAGTATTCGGCATGATCTAGCATAGCAAAGAACAGTCGTTAGGGGGGGAATACTTATCACAACTCTATATCATGACTTAGGACTTGAAGAAGGGAAACATTTCCTAAAATACATTATAGCCTCCTATTCATAGTCATGGCTCACTTCACAATCATGAATAGGACTCTAATCGACGTGGTGTGTTGGACTCCGAGGATCTATCAACCTAGTGATCTGATACCAAGTTTGTCAAGACCCAAGCCTAGGGCCTAGACGTGACATGACAAATGGGGAACCCTAAGGAACCCCAAACAAGCCTCTTAATATATCATCACACATCCATGGTTGCGGAAGCATACAAAAGACATATACAAATAAAAGTAAGGGAAATGGGACTAAGGTAGAAACTTGCATAATCATTGAAGTCAAAAGTCAAGAGTCAAGCTTATACATAGTACACACCTTATCCTACATACTCCTCTAAAACATAGAAAGAGTTGGGGCGGGGACAAAGTAACTGTGATCACCCTCATAGTCAAAGATAACACAAGATAGTGTCTCAATACATAGATAATAGAGAAAAGACATAAACCAAAGTCCCCAAAGTGGAGGACTCACCCACATGCTTGGAATAGCACCGCCTAGCCACGTGGAGGGGGAGGATGATCAACTCAGGCACCGGTTCCTACATGGTGATGCCATGTAGGCAAGAGTATGTGTCAGTATGTTTGAATATACTAAGTATGTAGGATGCAATGCAACAAGAGACAATCTTCATAATCAACATGCATAACAATAAGCAATAGGCATAATATAGCGATATGTCATGTATGATCAATGCATAAGTAAAAGATGCTTAGGTAAATCATGCTCATATAGAATATCATATGTGAAGATGAGACCAAGCTAGCTTTCCGAGGTATGAACCCCTCGGTAGGTTGGTGATATTGTTATCCCATTACCTAGGTGGAGATGAGTTTAAACCCTCATTCTAGGTTAGTGATGATGCCACCCTATCACCCTGGTGGAGATGAGTTTTAACCCTCATTCTAGGTTACCCGGGCTCTTATCCCCCCGATTGGGCATGGTCTATGCAACACTTTATATAGGATTCATCATAGCTCTGATGCAATACCTTATGTAGGAATAATAATTTATATAAGCTTATTTCATCATCATAACATCATTCATATCATATCTCATGCTTTGTACATTCAATTCCTCAAGAAAACATAATCAGACATTTTATCAAACTCCTTGGGGGTGTGTAATAGGGGTAAAAAGGGCATGCAAGTTGGAGATGAAATCATGAAGGAAAATCAGTGATAAAACATTTAATCAACACTTTGCAACACCCTAAGACATTCATATCAAAACCCCTCATCAAAACAAACCTTATATCCAAGATTTCAAAATCAAAACATGCTTAAACAACCATACATTCATGTATTAAAATCACTGTGCAGTAAATTTCTCAATACTCAAGGCCCATATGTAAAATCAACTTTAAATCATGCATTATTAAGCAAAAGAGGATTTAGGCACCATGGGTAGAAGGACCCAATGGTTCAACACCACATACCTTAGCTTTTGTGAAGTTCTTGAAGAATACTTTAATGGAGATTTGAAGCTTAGGTGAGATCCTCAAGAAATCCTTGAGATTGGCCTTGCATTTGGGACTTGAATTTAGGGTTAGAAATGAGTCTAGGTGTTTGGGAAATATTGGGGAATGTTTTGGGGTAATATGAGGGTGAAATAAGGATAAGTATAGGTGAAAATACGTTTGAGAAAACTTAGGTCCAACACTTGAAAAACACTAGGCGAACTATGAAAAGACAGTGTAGAAAAACAACCTCTCCACGTTGCGGAGAGATCGCAGACCGTCTCTGGAAATTGCACCAAGTGCAAATTTCATAATTCAATTCCTTTATTTTAAATTTGAGGTTAGATCCTTTTCATTCTAATTTGGACCCCCTAAACAAGAATATGATGTCGGATTTTCAAAATTCCAAATTGATTTTTAGATATTCGAAAAATAAGATTCCGGGCACTTCTGAGGTACATTTTCGTGAACTTTTTGGGATCGTTGCAATATCTCCCCCTTGAGAATATTCATCCATGACTGTAAGGAGATGTACAATAAAAGAACAATCATGAACAAATCAGTCTCAACATGAATGCAACATTACATTTAAAACATCACTTTCAAAATCCCATTATAAGTGTGAAATCATCACAAATTGCCAACTTAAACATAAATGCGCATGAATGACATAGGGCTGAAATGTAAGACTTAGAGCCACATAGGGGACTTAGAATTAGTAGCTTAGGCTTGAGTGGAGTGGAAGAGATAAGGGTACCGCTTTTGAATATACGCTTCAGCCTCCCAAGTAGCACTCTCGACTTGTTGGTTCCTCCAAAGGACCTTAACGGATGCCACCTCTTTATTGCTCAATTTCTTTACTTTCCTATCAAAGATCTAAACCGAAACCTCCTCATATGTCAAGTTATCCTCAACAACACCCATAACATCAAGAGGCACAATGGCATTAGGATAACCAACATACTTTCTCACCAAGTTATAGATGTACAACCTTGCATACGCTTATACCTCATATGTAGTCTTGATTGGTAGAAAGTGAGCCGATTTCGTCATCCTATCAACCATAACCCATATGGAATTAAAACCTTTTCTAGTCTTGGGCAACCCAACCACAAAATCCATATTAACTACCTCCCACTTCTAAGTAGGAATCTCCATGTCTTGGGTTAGGCCAACCAGCCTTTGGTGTTCGACTTTGACTTGTTGGCAACTATGGCATCTGAAAACAAATTTGGCAATGTCGCTCTTCATTCCTCCCCACCAATACATATCTCTCTATACATTTTGGTGGAGCCGGGGTGGATAGAATAAGAGGAATTATGGGCTTCATCAAGAATTCTCTTCCTCAAACCATTAACACATGGAACACACAACCTACCTTGGTATCTAAGGGCCCTATCTCCCCTTTGGGAGAAAACCTCTATCTTGCCTTCTTTCACCAAGGCCTTCAACTCAAGCAAGGAGGATTCTAGATCTTGTTTTGCTATCACCTCATCAACCAAAGAAGATTTAGAACCATCAACAACAACACCATTACCTATATCTTCCAACCTCACCCCCAATCTAGCCAACCTATGCACCTTCCTAGCTATCTGTCTTTCACCACCATCCACATGAGCTAGGCTACCCATAGACACCCGACTCAAACCATCCGCCGCAACATTTGCCTTATCCGGATGATAATGGACACTTATGTCATAATCTTTAAGGAGTTCTAGCCACCTTCATAGTGAAGACATATTGGAGGCTTTTTTGATTGGTGAAGACATCAACATGCACCCCATACAAATAATGACGCCAAATCTTTAATATAAACACCACGGCGGCCAATTCAAGATCATGGATAGGATAGTTCTTTTCATGCACCTTGAGTTGGCTAGAAGCATAGTCTATGACCTTACCATTTTGCATTAGTACACAACCCAAACCAACTCTAGATGCATCACGATACATAAGAAAACACTCAAGCCCATCTGGTAGTGATAATATAGGAGCGAACATAAGTCTATCTTTCAATGTTTTGAAACTTTTCTCACATTCATCGGTCCACACAAACTTAACATTCTTTTGAGTCAATTTTTTCATAGGAGAAGCAATGGAGGAGAACACATTCACAAACCTTTTATAGTAACCCGTAAGGCCCAATGGCCAATGGGGTCAATGGTCTAGGCCAATTCCTAATCACATCGGTTTTCTTAGGGTCCACTTTTATACCATCCCCCGACACCACATGACCTAAGAATGTAACCTCCTTCAACCAAAATTCATACTTATCATATTTAGCATACAATCTCTCCTCCCTCAACCTTTGCAACACAACCCTCAAATGACCCATATGCTCCTCCCTACTATGTGAGTAGACCAATATATCATCAATGAAAACCACAACAAAGGAATCAAGGTAGGTCTTGAAGTCCCAATTCATTAGGTCTATGAAGATGGTCGGTGCATTGGTCAACCCAAAGGACATCCTTACAAGTTCGTACTACTCATATCTAGTTCAAAAGGTTGTCTTGGCAATATTACACTCCCTCTCCCTCACCCGCACTTGATGGTACCCGGACCAAAGATAAAACTTAGAGAGAAGCTATCCCCTTGTAATTGGTCAAACAACTCATAAATCCTTGGAAGAAGAAATCTATTCTTTATAGTGATCCTATTGAGTTGTCGGTAGTCAATACACATGCTAAGCGACCCATCTTTCTCCTTTACAAGCAACAACGGTGCACCCTAAGGGTATTAGCTACGTCTAATAAACCCCTTCTCCAAAAAATCCTTCAATTGCTCCTTTAACTCCTTCAACTCCACGGAGCCATAGGGTAAGGGGAATGGAGATAGGTTGGGTGTCAGGAAGGAGATCTATGCCAAAATCTATCTCCTTTTCGTAAGGGACACCGGGAAGGTCATTTGGTAACACATCAAGAAATTTATTCATAACTGGGACCAACTCAATGGAAGGGACTTTGGACTCCACGTCTTTAACTCTCACAAGATGATACAAACAACCCTTGGAAATCAACCCAGGGGCTTTAATTCATGAGATGAACCTACCTCTCACTACCACATCATGACTTTCCCACTCAAGGACAGGTTCATTTGGAACTTGAAACTTGATCCTGTGGGTCCTACAATCAATAGAAGCATAGTATGCATGCAACCAATCCATCCCAAGAATAACATCAAAATCAACCATATCTAATTCAACAAGATCACAAGGTAAGACTTTTGCAAGATGCATATTGTACAATTTCAATACATCCTCCTAGCAACAATAGATGCACCAATAGGAGTAGACACTTCATATGACTCATGCAATAACTCCGACTCAACATGGAACCTTTTAGAAACAAAAGGGGTAACAAAGGAAAGGGTGGCACCCGGATCAATCAAAGCATATACATCAAGATCAAAGATTTTCAACATACTGGTAACTACATTGGAGACCTTGCCAACCCCTTGCCTTCCATGTAAAGCATAGATTCGATTGTGCCTTGGGACACCACCTTGAGAACCACCCCTACCCAACGGAACCGCATTTGCACCCCGGACCTTGCCACGGTTTCTTGGACAATCTACCTTTTTGTGACCAAGATCCCCACAACCATAGCATGCATTAGTACCCTCCAAACACAGGCCATTATGGCTCTTCCCATATTTATGACACAAATCAATAGGAGCCAGAACACCTACACCTTGGGGCCTAGGGAAATCATTGGCAAACTCCCTATTAGTAGCATGAGGAGGCCCTTGGCCTTGATGGAATCGACCAAACCTAATACGATCTCTCTTGGCCTCTTGGCCCTTCCGCTTCCCCAACTTTTCTTCTTCCATTTGTTCGTCATATGTCATTAACCGAGATAAGTCAATGTCACTAATAAGCATTGATGACTGACACTCTTTACTTACCAAATCGGAGACCCCCATGACAAGCTTGTTCATCCTTGACCAAGAATCGGCCACCAAGTGAGGAGCATACTTTGAAAGTTGATTAAATTTGAGGGCATACTCCCTCACACTCATACCACCTTGTTTCAAGTTCATAAACTCAACCAACTTTGCTTCTCTAAGCTCAAGAGGGAAGAACCGATTAAGGAAGGCCAATTTGAATTCCTCCCAAAGTACCACGTAGCCATTACCGTTCTCACCTTTCCATTGATCAAACCAAATTTGCGGCATCCTCTTGAGTTAGTATGCCGCGAACTCTGCCTTCTCATTTGGACCAACACCTATGATCGACAAGATTTTGTAGATTTCATCAATAAACTCTTGTGGATCCTCATCCACCTTTGACCCATGGAAAATTGAACGATTCATCCTCATGAAATCCCTTACCCTAGCCCCCGGGGTATAGCATGAGGGGCTTGGGCCCCTTTTTGGAGTTGGTTCGCCACCACTTGGGCAAGCGTTGTAAGAGCATCCCGGAGCTCACCGTTGGTAGGTTGCTCCTCAGGAGTTTGGGCACGTAGTCCTCTAGTATTCAGCATGATCTAGCATAGTAAAGAATAGTTATTAGGGAAGAATACTTATCACAACTCTATATCACTACTTAGGACATGAAGAAGGGAAACAATTCCTAAAACGCCTCATAGCCTCCTATTCATAGTCATGGCCCGCTTCACAACCATGAATAGGACTCTAATCGATGCAGTGTGTTAGACTCCGAGGATCTATCAACCTAGTGCTCTGATACCAAGTTTGTCACGACCCAAGGCTAGGGCCTAGACGTGACACGGCGAATGGGGAACCCGAAGGGACCCAAAGCAAGCCTCTTAGCATATCGTCACACATCCTTGGTTGCAGAAGCATTCAAAAGACATATACAAATAAAAGTAAGGGTAACGGGACTAAGAATCTTGCATAATCATTGAAGTCAAAAGTCAAGAGTCAAGCTCATACATAGTACACACCTTGTCCAACGTACACCACTAAAACATAGAAAAAGTAGGGCCAAGAAAAAGTAACCGGGCTCACCCTCATAGTCAAAGATAATACAAAATAGTGTCTCAATACATAGATAATAGAGAAAACACATAAACCAAAGTCCCCAAATTGGAGGACTCACCCACAAGCTTGGAATAGTACAACCTAGCCACGGGAAGGAGGAGGATGATCAATTCGGGCACCGGTTCCACATGGTGATATCATGTAGGCAAAAGTACGCTTAGTACATCTGAATGTACTAAGTAAGTGGGATGCAATGCAACAAGAGACAAGCTTTATAATCAACATGCATAACGATAGGCAATAGGCATATTATAGCAATATGTCATGTATGATCAATGCATATGTCACGACCCAACCCAGGGGCCATGATTAGTGCCGATTGGGCACCCAAACAAACACTAAACCGGATTCCAACTATAATAGCTAAGGAATCTACCAAAATTTCGGCAGAGTTTCCTCTGTTTTACAGACTAACCGAACCTGCATTCAGCAACCCAACATACAACAAACATCTATACACATATATATATATATGCGGGCCTACAAGGTCACCGCTGCGGTAGAACCGCCCAACAAAAGTACCATACATACGTAACCATATCACAGGTAATATCCCATACCCACATGTATCGACAAACCTATAAACATACGAACTGAATCATAGGACGGGACAGGGCCTCGTCATACCCTCTAATGTACATAAATGCAAAATATCGAAAATAAGGGTACATATGTATACCAAAAGTCTGCTCCTGAGGTGAGGGAGCACTTCGATGGTAGATGGAGATCCTAAGAAGATGGCTCTCTAACCTGTACGTCGGTACCTGCGGGCATGAACGCAGCCCCCCAAAGAAAGGGAGTCAGTATGAAATACGTACTGAATATGTAAAGCGGAAAGTACAAAATATAAGTGAGAGTAAAAATTCGAATAAAATAGTTCTTTATTAAAATATCAAAATAATGTATATCGGACGGGAACGATGGCGACCTCCAAACTCGCACCATACCACAGCGTAACACCAGAAGTTTCAAATCCCCAAAATCTCCAACATAGGTCCCAACTGTAGAATAGGTGAGCCGAGGCGACGGTGCCACGCACTCACGTCATAGGATAGGTGAGCCGAGGTGAAGGGGCTAAGCACTCACGTATCATGATGTGTAAGGTCATCATGCCTATTATATATATATATATGAGCCGAGGCAACGGTGCCACACACTAATGTGAACTGGGGCGAAGGGGCCCAGCACCAACACGTCATGATGCCAATATATCCCAAGCCCAGCTCCATATTTCTCCAAACTAAGCAAAGCCGACCCATGGGCAAACCGACTCTCTGTATCCAACCTACTTCAAAATATATATATATATACATACATACAGTTATACATACGCACGATAATAACCGGCCCGGGAACTGGTGGTCGAGACTAAAATGGCACGAATAGAGTCGTGAGAATCACATGCATAAAAACTAGTTCCAAAAAGACTTAGTAATATGCAAAATGTTCATTTTTGAAATCAAGAAGTTATTCGTTTATGAAATTTTGTCAAAGTTTCTCAAATTCACACATAAAGGTGATTTCGAAACAATTGAACACATATATTTCCAACTATTTAGCTTCCGGTCAAACGAACACTATTCATGGATTTTAAAGACTCAAAAGTTATGGATGGGATTAA
>JAABOM020064771.1:0-41751 GCA_011800125.2 Solanum clarkiae | reverse complement strand
TTTTCTTTTGGATGTTGTTTTTCTTACTATGTTGAGTGGTTGTTTCTTTAATTTTATATATATATATATATATATATATATATATATATATATATATTTACTTTGAGGACAAAGTATCATTTTTTTGGTGGTGTGTGGGAAGTTATAGAGTAGGGTGAAGTCTAAGTAACCTTTAGCCTATAACTTCCCTATTTTTGATCCCAAGGTTTTCCTGCCGTGTTTCTTTTTCCTTGTGGATGTGTTTATTTTATGTTGAACCATCATGTTTCGGTGTTATTGATAATTTGTAGATATATAAAGGTTATTACTTTTGGCATGTGCATAATCTTGAACGGTTTTATGAATGTTTTGAAATATTGAGTACCCTCAAAATTTTTGGGTTTGTTGGTTACCATTGTAATCTTGCATATGATTGATTTGGAAATGTTTGTTCTGATTAGTCGATGCTTGAAGCCTGACCTGCGAGTCTATTTAATGTCATATGTGTGAGAGCTTATTTTGTCATATTTATGCATTGTGTACTGATTTAGAACTTGGCTTGTTACTCTAGGATTAGATTGAAGATGTAGTTGATCAGGAAAGGATCTTAGGCCATTGTTCTTTAAGTCAGTCCACTTTTGCTTAAATGACCTACCAAATATAGTGGTTTAACCCTTGTTCCAAATGTTTGAGCTTTACATGTACCTATTCTTTCTTGACACCTAGCTAGCCTAGCCTTGTTTTGAAATACCTTGATATGGGCCCTGGTATATCCTTGAAAGGGTGGCCTATGTTGTGTTAAAGTAATAAAAATGAGGTGATAAGTGGGGAAAGAAAGAAAGAAGAGGAAATCATGTGCTAGGTGAGAGAAAAAGAAAGAAAAGTTGCCTTGAATTGAAAAGAACAACAAATTGAATTCAAAATTGAGGCACAGCTGAAAAAAGGAAAAGAAAGCACCCGGAAAAGCTTGAAAATGAAGAATAAGGTAGGATGTAATAAAAATGGCTGAGTTGTTGAGGTCAAAGTGTTGAAAAACATGGTTCAAGGATAACTTTTAGTCACTGCTTATCTAAAATGCCATACCAAAGCCCCATGAGCCTGCATTACAAGCCTATAAAGTCCTAGAGTGAATCAACTAGTCGACAGTACGGAGTATGAGTATATGAGCAAGCCTATGGTGTTGGTTATCATGCATGAATCTCATTTGTGAGAGTGAGGATGCTTGCACATTCCATGAACTTTGAATGCATTTTTGAGTGAGATGGAGGGACGTCTTTTCTGTGAGGGCATTTGCATGGTATGATTGGCGTATGACTTGTTCGCTGATTGTGAATTATTGATACTCCTTTGCTTGTCATAGTTGGATTGTCGATGCATCATCGTATCTTAGTTCGCTTGGTGTCTATTCAATCAGGTTTTGAAAATGAGAATTAGGTACCTCAGTTGGGATTGAGTGATGTATATGCCATTAGGATAGTTGCTAAGTATTTCCTATTGTCTATTTAGATCGAGTAGTCACTTGAGGACAAGCAACAATTCTAAGTTGAGGGTCTTGATATGCTGTCAAAATACAATATATTTGATACCTAAAACATAGGATTTTGCATGTTCTTAATGCGACTTTTTATGATTTTTATGTGTTTTTATGTTTTCTTGCAGAAAATACAGGTTGGCATGATTTTGGGAGAAAATTGCAAATTTTGATGAAGTTCAGAACATACAAGCCACCCTACGAGCCATAGCCCAAGTTATGAGCCGTAGTGTGCCCTTGTAGCAAGGAAGAGTGTTCAAAATTAGGAATTTGCAAAGTGAAGGTCAGCTATACGAGGCTAGCCCACGAGTCATATGTCTTACTACGACTCGTAGGAAGGGCCCTCGTAGCCAGGAACAGTGTTGCCAAAATTTGGACCAAGGACTGCAACTGAGGACTACGAGAAGACACTACTAGTTGTAGATCAGACCACGACTCATAGCAAGGATCATAGCAGTCAAGTCCAAAATGCCAAGTATTGACTATGAAAGCCTGACTACGACTCGTAGGTCACCGTACAAGTCGTAACTACGAACTGTACCTGCTGCCAGCTGTATTTTCTATTTTATTTTTAGGGTCTTTTTGTAAATAATATAAATAGTTAGTGATAGGGTTTTTGAAAGATAGATTCGATACTTTACAGATTCTACAACAACTTTGAATATTCTCAGAGAACTTTTCTAGTGTTTAGTGTAGATTTTAGTATTTTACTTTTGAAGACTCATTTTGGGTGATTTGAAATCACTTATATTCAACTTCCATTAATCCAAGCTTGTGGTTTCAACATCAAGGTGGTTTTGTTCTTCATTGTTCTTTGATAATCTCTAAACCATGTTTATTCTAATCATTGTTTATGAGTATGCTCTAGCCATGAGTAGTTAAGAACCCACAACTTGGGGTTGTGGGAACCATGAGGAGTTGACTTAAAATAACCCAAATTTTGTGTATTTATTTGATTGGGTATTTAGATGTATTGTCTGTTTCCTTTCATTTTGAATGATGTTTGGTTATGGACAATACCGAACCCCGCCTACTATCACGATCCGGACCAAGGTAGTGACGAATAGAAAAAGGGAAGTAGATGACATGATTCGATTGATGTATTCTTATCTAATCAACCAAAACCTGACCAAGGGGAGGTTAACTTGGACAATGGGTAACGGTTAGTTGGTACACCATGGTTGTCGACCAAACGCCATGGTAAAATTCGACCTTCACCTTCACAAGAGGGCTGGAAGAACCTAAGTTACTGTCCTGCATGCGATGTCTCAATTAGGGTCATGTTATTCGGGGTATTTAAGTTAACAAATCATGGGGAACACAATTCCTAAGTTGTCCCTCAAATTGATTGCCTTCTCGCATTAGTGGTATAGTATTTTTACTTTTTCTTCACTTTGAAATTGCAAACCCCGCCAAAGTGACTAGCCCCTTGAAGTTGGTCAAAAAGATCATCAATCCTTGGTAGAGGGTATTTATTCTTTATGGTGACTATATTAAGTTGCTGGTAATCAATGTACATTCTAATAGTACCATCCTTCTTCTTCACAAACAATACTGGTGCACCCCAAGGTGATTGTCTAGGCCTAATAAAACTCTTCTCCAACAAATCCCTCATTGCTCCTTCAACTCCTTTAACTCTGTCGGTGCCATATGGTAAGGGGTAATAGAAATGGGTTGAGTATCGAGAAGGAGGTCTATGCCAAAATCTATTTCCCTTTCGGGAGGAACACTGAGAAGTTCACTGGGAAAGACATCAAGAAACTCATTCACCACCGAGATTGACTCTATATGAAGGACTTTGGACTCAACATTCCTAAGCCTCACAAGATGATAGAGACACCCCTTAGAAATTAACTTTTGGGCTTAATGCAAGAAATAAACTACCCTTGACCACCGTAAGATGACTCTCCCACTCAAGGACGGACTCATTAGGGAATCGGAATTTGATCCTACGAGTTCTAAAATCAATAGAGGCATAATATACATGCAACCAATCCATCCCAAGAATGACATCAAAATCCACCATATCCAACTCAAGAAAATCACAAGGCAATATTTTATGCAAAATGAAAACGGGACAATTTCTATAGACCCTTCTAGCAACAATGGATGCATCAACAGGAGTAGACACTTCATAGTATTCACATAACAAATTATGACTAACATAAAGATTTTTGGCAACAAAAGGAGTATTAAAAGGAAGAGTGGCATTCAGGTCTATCAATGCATACATAACAAAATCAAAAACTTTTAACATACCTGTAAAGCACCATGCCAAGTCCAATGACCCATAGAGGGGTGTGGTTGGAAACACCGACGGTCATCCCCTTAATCCTTAGTGACCCATAGACAATGTCCCAACTCATGATCCTTTCCACCATACTCGAAACATGCACTCGAACAAGCCATACAATCTTTTGGATAGTACCTCCCACATTTGTGAATCATAGGGCAAAATTGAACACTAACACCCTCGCCTTTCCCTTGAAAATATGGGCAGTTACAAAGCTTGTGGCCCATCTTGCCATGCTCAAAGCATGAGCCCGTGTTTCTCCTATAGGTGCCATTATGGTTCCTTCCACATTTTGGGCACTTAGGACGGGTCACTCCACTATTGCTACTAGGCTTAGCATACGGAAGCCTACCTTCAAGTTGAGCCATCCTTCTCCCTTCCTTGGAGGCCACAGGTAAATCCCTCATCTTATGCCTAATACTGTTACACTTGAAACAACGCTCAACTCCCGCCAAACACTTCCCTTGATGCTTCTTGCCACACCCATGACCATTGACGAAATTGATCCTTTCCATGTGGTACTTGGGCACCGGTGGATTAGTAGAAGATGAGGCACCACCATCTTGGGCCCTCTTAGCCTCCCTCTCCTACCCCTTATCCCTTGAAGTCTCGAAAGCACCCACTTATTGGTTGAGTTGAATTGTCATCTCTTTGGCCAATAACAATAGAGAATTACGAACCTCTGTATTAAATAGGTTACCATCTTGTCCACCACCCTGAATAGCTTGCGATATTTTCTTAAATGTAACGGTTAGGAATTAGCAATAAGCCCTAGAGAACCTAGCTCTAAGGCACGACATAGATCATGAAGAAGTGAAATATTTCCTAAAATGCCTCATAGCCTCGCATTCATAGTTGTGGCGTGCTTCACCACCACGAATAAAACTCTAATCGATGCGGTGTCTTGGATTTCAAGGACCATTAATAACCTAGTGGTCCTATACCATGTTTGCCACGACCCAAGCCTAAGACCTAGACGTGACACGGTGAATGGGAACCCAAAGGGACCCAAACAAGTCTCTTAGCATATCAATCACACATCCTTGGTCGCAGAAGCAAAGTAAACAACATCAAGAGATAATCAATAGGGAAAACGGGACTAAAGGAAGTCTTTGATAGTATAAAACAAAGAAAAGTCAAAGGTCAAACACAATTACATCATTAGTTCCAGCAACACCTCTAAACATAGATTTTGAGCGGGGGCCAAGACACCTTCCGAGCTCACCCTCATAGCATCAAGAGTTCAACATGAAGAGAATATAAGTGACAAGAGTAAGATAGATAATGTCCCCAAACTTGAAGACTCACCAAAGCTCTTCTTCCAATATGCCAAGACTAGCCACGGGGAGGATGATCAAAAAGGGCTCTGGTTCCTACATGGTAACATCATGTAGGTATAGAGTATGCGTTAGTACGTGTCATGACCCAAGCCTAAGGCCTACACGTGACCGGCGAATGGAGAACCTGAAGGAACCCCAAACAAGCCTCATAGCATATCATTACACATCCTTGGTCGCGGAAGTAATTAGATTGACGATAAGAGATAAGCATAAACAAGGGGAAATTGGGACTAAGAATGAACTTCCATATCATAAACATCAAAAGTCAAAAGAGTCAAACACATAGCATAGATACATGACATGTCCAACAACATCGTTACTACATAGATAAGAGCGGGGGCCAAGACAAAGTAACCTGACTCACTCTCATAGTCAATACGTAAGTCAAAGAGAGAAAGTCTTAGTACATAGCGATATATCATAAGTAACGTCCCTGGAATGGAGGATTCACCAACAAGCTTGATAGAAGTCGTATTAGCCACGTGGAGGAGGATGATTAATGGTACACCGGTTCTTACATGGTGACATCATGTAGACATAGAGTATGTGTTAGAATGTTTGAGTGTACTGTGTATGTAGGATGTAATGCAACGAGAGATTGGCATCATAGGCAAAATGCATATTCATAAGCAATGGATAGCATACTAACAATATGACATGTATGAATAATTCTTGACGTAAAACCATACTTATATAGAATATTATACAAGTGTATGGAGTGACCATTTTAGTGCAAACCTAGGCCTACCATCCCCTTAAATAAGCACATGAGGTACTAACCCCTTCATGAGGTTGATGGAGTACAAACCCCCACCGAGGTTGACGAGTACTAATCCCCCATCTAGGTTGACACAGTACAAACTCCCTATAAAGATTGATGGGTACCAACCCCCAACAAGGTTACTTGGGCCTACCATGCCCCGAGCTAGGCGACCTAAGGTACTAACCCCTCTATAGGTTACCCGAGCCTACAACCCCCCAAGCTAGGCTTGGTCATCCCCAATATATATATATATATATATATATATATATATATATATATATATATATATGCACTCCTTTCATCATCATACACATTCATTCCTTTTCATTATCATTCCATCATCATTTCATCATAACACTTAAAAGGGTGTGTAATGCTAGTGTAAAACCATGCAATTCAAGAGTGAAATCATGCTAGAAAAATCAGTGTAAAGACATCAGTAGATACTTGGTAGCACCCTTTGACAATATACATCAAGAACCTTCATCAATTCTCACAATAGACCCTTGATTCATAGCTCCAGACATAGTAAAACAATCACAATTTCATAAGCTCAATCATAGTGTCAGTGATTTTCATAATGGATAAGACCCATGAAAATAATCAACTTTAAATCATGTAATTATGAGTGAAAGAGAGCTTGGGTATCATGGGTGAAAGGAACCTATGAAAGAAACCCACATACCTTTGCTTTAGAGAAACTCTTGATGAAGATTGAAAACGGAGGCTCGAAGCTTGAAGGAAATCCTTAGTTCCAGATAAGGGTTTGAGACTTGATTTTAGGAGATAAAATATTGGCTAAGTGTTTGAGTGAGTACTGGGGAATGTTTAGAATGGCATGGGGGTGAAAAATGGTTAAGTATGGGTATTTTTACGTTTGGGGATACTTAGGCCCAAGACTTCAAAGTCTTGGATCGTGAGAAAAGAATTGGTAGAAAAACATGCATGTGCTGTTTCGTGAACAGGATGCAAAACTCCATTTTCTTCGTCTGCGTGCCCTTGGCGCGTCGAGCCAGGGGCACGAAAAGCTCTCTGGAAATTGATATTTGGAAAATCGAAATTGCTAATTGTTTGCTCTAAAATCGGAGTTAGACCCTTTTTCCCCTAATTTTGACACCTTGAACAAGAATATGAAGTTAAATTTTTGATATCACGCACTGATTTTGAGATATATGGAATTTATGATTTCGAAAACTTTTTGGGGTCATTTCAGTACATCTGTATGTACTATGTAGGATGTAATGCAACAAAAGATATGCAACATAGTAAAAATGAATAACCATAAGCAAGAGATACATATAATAACAATATGGCATGCATGACTAATGCTTGAAATAAAACATGCTTGTATAGAACATATTCTGTGTGCAGGAAGAGACCGTCATCATAGACCAAGCAAACTAGTACTTGGAATTCAAGGTATATCACCCCCTTGGAAGGTGATTGAGGTATCTACCCCTCAATTGGTAGATGAGCATAACACTCCCCATCATAGTGGCCAAGCTATATACGCCTCAACATGGTAGATGAGCATAGCACCCCCATCATAGTGGCCAAGCTATATACCCCTCAACATGGTAGATGGGTATAGCACCTTCCATCATAATGGTTGAGGCATAGCACCCCCTCAACAAGGTGTGGTCAACTTAAAATACTATAGATACTTTTCATGAATTCAATACATATATACATTCTTATCACCATTATAAAGTTACTTGACACATAAACCATGCAATAGATCATCAACAACTCAAGAATCCTTAATCAGATATTTTATCAAACATTTGGCGGGTGTGTAATGCTAGTTCAAAATCATGCAATTCTAGAGTGAATTCATGTGAGAAAATTCAAGGTAAATCAATCCAACAACACATAGTGAAACCCTCATGCAAGATAGTTTGAAACCCCTCATCAAATCTCATAATGGATTATAGATTTATAGCTTAAAACATGCTTAAACAGTCAACATTTTATGAAACCCCAACATAGTTTTATAATCAACTTCATAATAAGAGATACCAATAGATAATCCAACTTGAAAATATGCAATTTACATAAAAAGGAAGGTTGCGTACCATGGTTGAAAGGACCCAATGGTTGAAACCCCCATACCTCAAATTTGAAGATTTTCTTGATGAAGATTCGATCGGAATGAGTCTGGGACACTTGATTTTGGATGAAATATTTGAATAAGTGTTAGAGAGCGTTTTGGGAATGTCTTGCATGATATGGGGTTGAAAAATGACCAAGTATAGGTGTTTTTACGCATAGAAGACTTAGGCCCAAGCCCCCAGGGCTTGGACGGAAACAGAAAAAACTGGTAGAAAAATACATAAGTCCACGATGGATCCACGTCGCAGAGGTGTTGCGGACCCTCACTGGAAATTACAAAGTTGGCAAAATTCGTTTTTCGCTATGGGTCTTCTAAAATCGGGGTTATACTCATCCCCACTCAATTTTTCCCATGATCAAGAATATAAATTCAGATTTTCGATATCACGCACAAATTTTGAGATATATGAAAATTACGATTATGAGCATTTTCGGGTACTTTTTGGGGCGTTTCATATATAATCTAATTGGGGGCTTAGGGTGGGTATCAAGGCCCTAAAAGACCTTTAGAATGAATCAAAATTACAAAAAGACCATTAATGAAATGAGCCTTGAAAAGTGTCTAGGGGTCCCCTAGGAGAGGCACACGGACCGTGTGAAGTCACATAGACCATATAGGTGCCCGTGGGACAACACTTAGAAAATTTCAGAAAAATTTCATCAAGCTAAGTAAGTTTCCACTGGAGGCCTCACGGACCGTGCGAAGTCACACGGACCGTATATGTGCCCATAAGACCACACTTAGAAAATTTCAGCAAATTTTCTTCAAGACAAGGATGCTTCCAATGAAGGTCGTATGGATCGCGTGAAGCTTCATGGGTCGTACAAGCGTTTGTAAGAAGGTACCAAGTTTCGAGAGAGTGATTCCACACTTAGAATATCATTTTGGGAAGGAATTTCGCGATACCCTACCCCCACGGTCCGTGAGAAGCCACACCACCTATATAGGTGCTCCTATGGCTTGCCTTAGCAAAATGGAGGGAACACAACACGGGAGGACTTTACAAAAACGGGCATAACTTCTTGATTCGAACTCAGAATTAGGTGAAATTGGGCACGCTGGAAAGCTAATTCAAAGAGCTTCAATTTGATAGGTCATAAGACACCCAGTTTGTTTTGTGCTAAGAGATATGACCATTTAAAGTTGATCCTTCTATCGATTTTTGTGAGAAGCTTAGCCAATAGAATTCCTTTGAACTTGGCTTGATGTAGGGGACCCATGATGACTCTAAACCACATAAATAAACTTTTTTTATTGAAGGCTTGCAAGAGAACTTAACTTGAGTTTGAAGATTCCATTCCGATCTCACAACTTGCGGGGTATTACAAGATTAAATATATAAAGACAAAAATGTCCCTCCAATTTTTTTACATTTTTTTTTATTTTCTTGATTTTTAATATTTGTATTTTTGTACTTGTAAATTTATTTAAATAAATTAGCTTACAAATTTTATTTATTTGTGAATTCATATTTCATAATATAAAAACAAAAAAATTTACCATGTCAAATTTTTAAAATTTATTTATTTGTGGTTTTACATTTACATAATAGACCAAAAAAATTTGTCATGTCATTTTTTTTATAATCAATTTATTTGAGTGATTTTATTAAGACAAAACAAAATCCAATGATGTTAGATATATTCTCAAAATTGACTGATTTTGTAAGATATAAACACTATATTAAAACGATAACTTTCAAATTTTTATTTGTAAATATTGATCATTTATTTTATAATTGTTTACCATCTTTTCGATTTTCATAATAAATGGTCTATCTCTATTAAATTAAAATAAATATTTTATTAGTGATGAATTTATCAAGATCACAATTATTAATTCTCAAATAATTTAAGTGAGAAAATAACAAATATGATGACTAAATTATTATTTTTCTAACTAGTTAGAAGTCACAAAAATAATCTACTTCAATCTAATTATATGAAATAGAAAATTTCATAAGAATTCAAGACTTTAATTGGAAAGAAACTTTTTGTAGAATTTTAAACCAAGCATACGATTAAATAGGATGCACTGAACCAAACACTTGATAAAAAATAATCTCTTCATTACTAATCTGTACATTATTAATTCCTACATTAATAATTCATACATTATTAATTCTTGCTTTATTTATTTTTATACCAACCGATCCCTACTTAGCAAAGCTTTGACCTTTAATGGTCAAAATTATCACTTTTTTTAAATTGAAATTTTTTTGTCACTTCCTTCTCAATTTTGTCGAGAAAGGGTGGTGCTGCAATCAAGTGACAGTGTGAACACCCATAAGGGTTGAAACTTCGCATGACGTCATACTGATCCAAAGAGAAAAGGTGATTTATCCACAGTTAGTCAGAAAATTACTTAATCAATTTGGTGTTGGGGGCCCAAGAATTCATTATCCTATTAGCTGTCACTGTCCTGGCAAGTAGGTGTGCAATTGGGACAGCCCCACTCTCTTCACTTGATTTTTCCGGATAACGTATCAACGTCATCCACAATTTTTATTTTTTCGAAAAAGCTTGCGAGGACATTTTGGGGTTTTCATGATTCAGGGCTAATTGGAAAACGAAAAGATTGTTTTTCCCATGAGGAAGATGTTGGCGAGCAAGCTTTGCTTACTTTGGTTAAAAATGACTCCAGATAGACTAGACTACAATGTGTGTTTTACCTAGTTGAATAATTTTACTACCTTTGGCTCTAATGAATTTGTACTGTAAAAGTTGGGTCTATACTCTCCGTTACTATGAGAAAGAGGAGAAAGAAGCTTGTGGGCCTTGTGCTGTCAAAATTGTTGCGGGATTTTTTGGTCGCTGGGTCTTTACAGGAATCAATTCAAATACTGATGCTTTCCAAATCTGGGTCTTTCTTGTATGTTTGGATTATCATGGTAGTCATTTTCATGGTAATTACTCCATAACCCCAATAACCATGGAATTGGAATCACCGTCAGTAATTAAAGCTATTTATTGGTTTCAGATATGTCTCATGTTCTAACTAAATTTGGCTCCCTTTTCTTCATCAATCCACAAGTGTCCAGTTCTTGGTTTGGCCAAGGTAACCACCATCAGCTTATGCCTTTCAGTTGTTGGACTCCATTGTATTGGTCTGCTACATCTTGCTTCTGCCACTCCAATCTTCTAGTTAAATTATTGAATACATCTCTTGCTGAGCCAATAACCCAGATCCTTTTTTCTACTTTGCAAAAGTCTAATTCTTTTGGAGATGATTCTTGAAGCTTTTTTGTGGGACTTTTGAGAACTTGTTCTTAAGATTCGCTTCCATTTCCTTTCTGCGTAAAAGTTTGATATCAAAACTAAGAGCGCTAGATGACTATAGATGACTCAAGTAGCTCCATATGGAGTAGAGAGCAAGATAAGGCATTTGAAAATGCCTTGGCAACTTACCCTGACGATTCTGTGGACAGGTGGGAGAAAATTGCGTCTGATGTTCCAGGAAAAACATTAGAAGAGGTTAAGCATCACTATGACCTGTTACTAGACGATGTTAGCCGGATCGAGTCTGGCTCTGTTCCTTTACCCTGTTATAACTCTTCTTCAGACAGTTCTACAAGTCATGGTGGTGATGAAGGAGCAGGAAAGAAGAGTGGGAATCCAGGGAACTTAAATGGTGAATCAAATCATGGAGGTAAGTCTACAAGGACAGATCAGGAGCGTCGCAAAGGCATTGCTTGGACTGAGGATGAACATAGGTTAGTAACCATTGCTTTATATCCAGAAGTCTTTTGTACTCCATATATTTAAAATTCATGCATAGTTGCATACATATCCTTAAAAGTTTTAGGGCGAGTGCAAGCCATTTATTTTATCCATTATCATGTGTTATCTGCGTGTCATCTTATGTATATTTTAGTGTATCCAAACAAATGCCTAAAAGATGCTTGCACTTCTGCAGTCAGTGGGCTACAGTGGAATTCTTCCACTCTCGGTAATAATGTATTCCTAAGCTCGAGATTGATCAATTTCCGCTTGATATATTCGGTGTTTATCTTACAAACAAATGCTTCTTGCATAAAGTTTACATGTCACATCTTAAACAATATGCTGAGTCTGCAGTCAGTTCGAGATCCTGGAGACTATGATTTGTCCTGCTTATATCACTCATGCAAGTACCACAAGTTTTGCTTGTATCACGTAAAATCGAAGCAGAGAGGGAACGACCCCCCAAAACTTCTAAACTAATATTTGCATTTCACCATATCTTTGTAGTAAGGATAATTTTACCCTTCGCTTGCTATGCATGAATTTTTCAATATCTGAAAATTTCTTACTTCAAAATTGTGATAATATTTATAAGGAATTGTCTTGGGGTTTAACATGAAATAGAATAAATATTGCATTTTGGGCAGCCAACTAATTATTTTTTGGCAATCATGAAACATACGTATTTAATTGTGTACTCAAGGGGCTATTGCTATTCATATTTAATTAAATATACAAATAATTGCCATAAAGTACATGCATAGAAGGAGCTATCGCTAGAGAGAATACAATAGTAGGTTATATAGAGGAGCTTCACCTAACAATGGGTTCGCACCAGGGATCAACATTTAGCCTTACTTGTTTACCCTGATTGTTGAGCCCTAAGTGGTTACCCTAGTTATTGGATAAGCTAATCAACACAATAAAAGACGAGGATCTATGATGTATGCTATTTAGCGATGGTATTGTGTTTTTCTAATACTTGACGGATTTGTTTTTTCCACTTTCAAAAAAATTGACAAACCTAATAGGGTGTCAATTAGAAGCTTGAACTATGGAAAACATTGTAGAGAGCAAGGATTTTATGTAAGTATAAATAAGACTAAACACATGCATTGCAGGTTCAGTCAACACAAGAAGAGAGAATGTTAGGTGAGACTAGATAGGAGTGTGGTGTGAGAATACATCTAAATTGTTTGAAGAGAAGAATGCACTGATAGATTAAAATGTCACTGATAGGGTTAAAATCGGATAGTTGAAGTGGAGAAGTGTTATTTAATTACTATGTGATAGAAGGATGCCTTCTAAAATGAAAAGGTAATATAGAAACAACTATAAGACCGACAATGTTATTGTGAGATTTATTGGAGAAGAATATTAAGACCCTATTTATAAACACTAAATCGACTCCTCTTTCAACTAGGTCTTTATATTACAATCCTTTTTCAAGTAGGATTCTATATCCTATTCTTGTTCCTATTTCTATTCCAGCACCCCTTTATGATGGTCCATGCTAATCATATGTAACGAGCTTGTTGTGAATGTGATTAATATGAGGACTAGTGAGGGACATGTGAAAATATCTGCAAGTTGATCTAGTGTTGTGAAAAGTGCTCGCTTCATCGCTTAAAGCGCGCTTAAAAGCGAAGCGCAGGGCTGGCGCTTATATTGGTTAGAAGCGAGAAGCACCGGAAAAAACACTCGCTTCTACAGTTGAAACATAAAGTGCGCTTCTTTTTGAAGCGACAAAGCTCGCTTAAACGCTGTGTGGGTTTTTTTTTTAATTTTATTTTTTTTCAATAGTTAAGACATTAAATTAGCTAAATATTTTTGCACTGTTGCAATGGTGAACTGCAACTGCTGATTCTTCTTCTGCGACTCCAATCTCCAAGTAAGTTCTTCTTTTTCTTCTTTTTTTTCTCCTCTTCTCTTCTTCTTAGTTCTTTTTTTGTTTCTCTGCGTCTTCTTCTTCTAGGGTTTTCCTTTTCAGTTCTTTTCTGTTTCTCTGCTCTTTTGTTTATATTTTATAGTGCGTATTATGCTCTGGTATATTTTTATAAAAAAACATTGCTGGTCAGTTTTCTTTTTTAAAAAAGAATTAGTGTGTATGTTTTTGTTCAGTGACTGAAATCACTGATGTTTTTGGCTTTCTGCTTGTAATAAATTGTATTTTCTTATCCAATGGCACGAAAAAGAGATCCAGCTTGGGCTTATGGAATTGCAATGGGCAGTAACACAAAATCTGAATGTGTCTTTTGCTTAATATGTTACCTCTATTGAGTTCTTGATTCTTTATCTATGCATATTTAATATTTTTTATTTTATACTAAATAGCGCTTTATCTGAAAAAGTCGTGCACTTCGCTTCACGCTTTGCGCTTCTGTGAAGCAAGCCCTTGTTGCCTTTTTCCGCTTCTCGCTTCTCAAAACACTGGGTTGATCTATCTACTTCACAAATTTTGTGATAATATCTCTTGAGAGTACCTTTTTTCTATAAAGTGTCCGTCAATCTCATTGTGCTTAGTCCTCTTATGAAGTTTTGCACAATGTCGATAAAACACATGATGCTCAGCTCCACTCTGAGTCATGCCAAACTGCTGAATTACTTTGTTGAACTTTTCCAAATTAAGCTTGAGAAGACTTTTTTAGATAAAAAAGTGACCTAGGAAATCAACATACAAGGTTATTGAATTCCCCTCAGCAACAAAAGTAGGTGGTTGCTTAATATGAACTTCTTCAGTGTAGAAAGTAGCTAAAAAGTGCTTAAAATTTGGTATAAAATATATGGATCATTTTGGAATGAAGAGACGGGTCGATATTGAACAATAAAGTCATCAAAATACTAGTCGGACAGGCTCAAACACTGACATTTGGTACTAACGTGGTTGTTGGAACCCTAAGTTTAACCACGTGTGAGATTTGCAATAGGCGATGCTATTTGGGCTTAGGTCATAGTTGCTGGACCTTGAGGAGTTGTTGGATTTTGCACAACATTGACGAAAATTGAAACTATGTAAGTCACATTTGAGGTGTCACTGGAAAGACACATTGAACTATGCAAATCAGAATTAAGGAGTC
Organism: Solanum clarkiae; assembly: GCA_011800125.2. NCBI lineage: Eukaryota > Viridiplantae > Streptophyta > Magnoliopsida > Solanales > Solanaceae > Solanum > Solanum clarkiae. The sequence goes on along the minus strand of JAABOM020064771.1, from coordinate 26,933 downwards.
ATCGAAAAGACACACGGTGCTATGCAACTCAAATTGAGAAAATAGTTCAAAAAGATGCACGGTGCTACACAAATTAAATATGAGAAAGTAGTCATCCAAAAGATGCAAGGTGCTACACAAATTAGATATGAGTAAGTAGTTGTCAAAAAGATGCACAGTGCTACGCAAATTAGATATGAAAAAGTAGCTACCAGAAAGATATATGGTGCTAAGCAAATCAGATATGAGAAAGTAGTCACTTGAAAGAAAATATCGTGGATTAGCTAGCATATGATCGCAAACAAAAAAATTAGAGAAGAAAAATAGCAAACAAAGATCAAGGGCACTTGACAAGGGCAAAGGGGCACAAACTACATCTTTAAGTTCAAGTAGGACATAGACACTAATTGATGAAGAATCCAAGGAGGAAGAAGATGAAGAGCAATATAATCAAAATTAAATGGATGTTGATCTTCAAGATTTTGATAATCTTGAAGAAGAGTAGAATTTTAGAGTTCTAGACTTCTAGTATTGTTTGTCAATCTAGACTTTAGTATTTATTATTATTTTTTGTCTATTTGGATTGAAATATTTGCTAAAATATTTTATTGCTATTGAAATTTTAGATATTTATATATGAAATTAAATATTTTAAGATTTTGGTATAAACTGGCGCCTTAATTCAAAAAGGTGAGCGCCTCGCCCCTTGGTGAGGTAGACCCTTGTCGCCTTTTGTTGCCTTTTGCTGTCCAAAACAATGGTCCTTTATCACCCTAATATACATCATTGGAACACCTTTCACCTCTAAACACCTCCATAGGACGTCCCTTGGAACTCTGTTACATGCCTTCTCAAGATCAATGAACACCATATGAAGGTCCCTCTTTCTTTTCCTATATTTCTCCACTAGTTTCCGAACAAGATGAATTGTTTCAGTAGTCGATCGTTCCGACATGAATTCGAACTGATTTTCAGATAGACACTCCTTTTCTCACCCTCATCTCCACCACTCTCTCCTAGACCTTCATATTGTGGCTTAGCAAAACAGTTTTTAATATCACCCTTGCTTGTACAATGGAACCATTTTACTCCTCTTTCATTTATCGACTTCTTAGCAGTCTTCAAAATAACATTAAACAACCTAGTCAACCACTCCAAACGATCGTTAATCGTATTTTTCCAAAAATCCACCAGAATCTCATCCGATCCGATTGCTCCCCCTCTGTTCATCCTACTAATAGCACGTCTGACCTCCTCAGCTCTGAAATGCCTACAGTGACCAAAATCTCGATAACTATCGGAGTGCGCCAAATCACCTAGCTCAATATCTGTGCCCCTTATGAAAGTAAACTTGCAACCTTTGCTCAATGGAAGTCTCATTCACTAACTCCTTGCCCTCCTTATCCTTGATGCACTTTACTTGGTCCAAGTCGTAAGCTTTTCTCTCTTTCACTTTTGCGAGTCTGTATAATCTCTTGTCCCCGCCTTTTTCACCTAACCCAACATACGTAGTGAGTCGTGTAGGTGGCGTATTTAAATTAGGACCATACATTGGGAAGCATTCAAATGCTGCTGTCTTAGCACTCGTGATCGTCGTCTTTGCTATTGTCTTCGTTGTCTTATAGATATCCTTAAGCTTTCATTTTTCATCCTCATCCGTGCACTCCAACCATTTTTGTATAAGCAATCTTCTTAACTTTCACTTTGCCTTGAAATTTTCCATTCCACCACCAATCACCTTGACATCCACCGAAGGTCCCTCTCGATATCCTGAGTACCTCGGTAGCTACTTTTCTAATGCAACCAGCAGTAGTGTCCCACATGGTGTTCACATCTCCACAATTACTCCAAGCCCCCCCAAACTACTCAACTTTTCTCCCATCTCTTGAGAAAGGGTAGAAATCAGGCCTTCCCATCTAATCCTCGATTGGGCATAAACAACCTTCTTCCTAATGCAAAAAGAGTGGTTGAGATGGTTTGGGTAGGCGTGGAACTATGGTACAGAATATGTTACAAAGGTATAGGGGTAGAATATCAAGGAAGATCTACAAATGCTTAGTATCAATGCAAATTTAGCTATGATAGCATACAATGGAATAAAAAAAATCATATAGATGATAGCTACTAGTTGAGGATGGTTTTAGACTTGTTAGGGAACTTCTATTATTATTGTTATTGTTATTGTTATTGGCTAAATAGTGTAGAACCTTGGAGCATAACAGAAGCAGAATTAGAAATAACAATAAATAATACAACAATCAAAATACCTAGAGAAACAATAAATAGTGTAAACCAATTAAGAAATCAGACTTATTTTTCACTTTCATTTTATTTTTTATGATGATGTGAGATTAGCTTAAATGAAATAGAGGGAATTCCTATACCCGACCCAACTTGTTTGGACTAAGGCGTAGTTGTTGAATAGTCCGACAACTAACCTTTCGACTGTCTGACTGATGTCATTTAACAGTAGAAATGTGAAATTGTATGTTTAGCTTTTAAGAACATTTGTTGTGTTCCACTTTAAAGTGCTTAGTTATGCATTTTGCTGGTGATGTGACCAGTTTGTCTCGTTTATAGATATGGATTTCCATCTAAAAGAAAGAAATATAACACTCTTGAATCTGCACACTATACATTTTTCCTACAAAGTTTATTATCCGTTGAATTAAGCTATTCATTTGATTTCCTAGTGGTCTGAGCTTATACTGGGTTAAGTGGATGTGGCCGACGAAATAACCTCTATTTCAAACATATTTCAGTGTAGGATTGTATTTCGTGTGGATACAGTCCAAAAATGGTAAGCCAATACTTTGTCAGGGCTCCAGTCCAGTTCATGACTCATAAATGCCTGAAACTTGATATTGCTTGTGCAGTCAGATATTTCAGATCATTGGTTGCAAGGATCAAGTGTTAGGTTTAGCCTTCTCTCGACTAACATGACCTATTTCTTCCAGATCATTAGGTTTGGGTATCTTCAAGAAGATAACTGAATTGAATCTATAGGAGCCAAAACAGTTGAGAAAAAAATGATATATAGTCTAAATTTATCAATTGCTAAGTTTGATCCAGTAGCCCCAGCTTGACTAAGGTTAGTTTAATGCCCTCATAACTGAAACTGAAACCTATAATTCTGATAGTCTGTTGGTCTGGTTTTATATCTTTTAACTTGATGACTCTCCTCATTTTCTTTTCATTTTGCCCTGTGCATGTCTGCAATGGCAGTTAAGAGTGCATGGGATAGAACTATGCAATAACAGGAGAAAAAGTGCATTAGATAGAACGAAAAAAGAACTAGAGAAGTGAAAAAGGATATTCTCAATGGCATTGTTACTCTCTGGGCACTTGCTAAATAGGCTTTTAGTGTCTATACCGACCAAGATCCTTTTCAAGTTTACCTGAAAAATGTGTCATGCTTGGCTACTTGTGTTTATCGTGCTAACTCAGTCTTTATAGGTGGAACTGACGATTAACCTCATAGTGTTTTATCTCCGTGGATTTGAAAACAGATTGTTCCTTCTTGGATTGGACAAATACGGGAAAGGTGATTGGCGAAGTATCTCCCGAAATTTTGTTGTGACACGTACTCCTACACAAGTCGCCAGTCATGCTCAAAAATACTTTATTCGTTTGAACTCTATGAATAGGGACAGGAGACGGTCAAGTATACATGACATCACCAGTGTCAACACTGGAGAAGTTTCAGTGCCTCAAGGTCTGATTACCGGCCAAACAAAATGTTCTGCTGCAGGTAATTCTTCTAGCAAACAGAGCGAACAACAAACACCGTTGCCAGCTGCTCCCCCTGGTGTTAGCATATATGGAGCAACTAGCATTGGACAACCCATACGAGGACCCTTTGTTTCTGCCGTTGGCACACCAGTGAATGTTCCACCCCCAACACATATGGCATATGGAGTCCGGCCTCCAATTCCTGGAGCAGTTGCCCCTGGTGCTCCAATGACGTATCCAATGCCACATACGTCTATGCATAGGTAATACAATGGTTTAGTTATGAAAGTGTACAAAGTAAGACAGTAGAGAGCTTTCGCTTGTTCAGGCTTTAATGCAATCTTCTCACCTAGTAGAATAATATTTTGTGATATCTCTGAAATTTGACTTTCATTGTCAATTTATCTTATTAGAATCAAAATAAAGCATAGGTATCTTCTCCTGAAGTGAAACGCTACTTGAAAATTAAAATTAAATGTGTTCTGAAGCACAACGCTGTTTCTGAAGCACAACGTACAGCAAGCTACTAGTTTTTGAAATGATGATATCAAGTTCGTGCAAGCCCAAAACAGGCGGAACTCCTTCCACTTTAATTATCGTGCTGGAGCTTAGTTTTGTACATGGTGCATTATGAATAAGGTGATTCACGGAGGAGTAGGTATTTTATATATGATGTTCAATATGGTCGTACGCCAAAAAAAGGAAATAGAAAAAATAAATGTGCGCAAATTTCATTTATTAAAAATAAAAAAAAGTACTCAGAAGTCGATACTTATAGCCTATACAATATAGTTTTTTTTTTTTTTTTTTAAAAAAAAGTCATAGGAAGTATACAATGGTTATACCATATAACTTATTTATATATGAAGTATAAAATGATTATACATCATGATATGTTCAAAAAGCTGAATATAAATTAATTATACATGAAATATACACTGACTATACATGAATTGTGCATAGATTATTCAATATCAATCAATTCAAAATCATCTCTAAACAATCTCAAATTTTAAATGTGAAATCCTCTCGATGTTTGGAGTTTTTTGACATGTTTGCCTGAAACAATTTATGCTTGTAATATGTTAGAATTTTATGGGAAAAAGGGAAGCAATGAAGAAGAAAAAGATGCACAAGGAGGAGGAGGATGAAGAAGATCCAAAAAAAAAAAAAAAAACCACAGAGGCTGCATCGGTCATTTTTGGAATTTTTTTCAGCACCATTAATAGTCTGGGGTGAGTTAATTAAGGGTGACAACAATTGTTGAGATGTATTCAACAATTGTTAAAACCATTGCACGTGCTCTAGCGGTTGTTTTAATAATTGGTGAATAGTGTTCAACAATTGTTGAAACACATTGAGTAACTGATGCAACAATTATTAAAATGTATTAAACAATTGTTAAAATCGTTGCACGTGCTCTAGCTGCTGTTTTAACAATTATTGAATATATTTTAATAATTGTTGCATGAGTCACTGAGTGTGTTTCAACAATTGTTGGAAAAAAATCCAATAACTACTGCATCAACTGCAGGCAGAATCAAAACAAAATCATGATTAGGTACAAACGTCTATATTATTTGTCACGCCCCGGGAGGGTACCTTGGCGTGGCCGACACTTGAAGAACTATTGCTGGTTCCCCAAGAGAACCACCTAGCCTCATCGTCACATCAACTCGACAGTGGAAGAAAGAACTCAGAATATAAAGACCTCATATGAAGGGATAAAACATATGATATAGATATGCCTATCCAACTCTACTGTATCATAATTTTAAAATGAATTAAGTTTAGATACATGAGTACTCAATACTCCCTACTCATGGTCTATGAAGTCTCTACTCAACAATCTAGATGGTGTCATGACAGGCCATGAACACCCCAAATCAAAGTAAAGGAAATGCTAGATCAATTCAGAAGAAGAAGGGAGCCTCCAGAAAGCAAGAAGGGCTCACCAACTCTGGGATAATGTACTGAATCGGACCTCAACGGTGCGCGGGCTGAAGTTTTCTATCATATGTATCTGAATCATGCAAAAATGCAGGCCCAAATGCACGTCAGTACATGGAATATACTGGTATATAAAATAGCTCAAGAAAATAAGGCTCAACTCACTCATCTCGACTCAACAATTCATGCTCGACTCGGTGTATGCAAGTTTAAGTAAATTATGCTTTTAAAATTACTTAATACAAATGAACTCAGTTGGAAAATCATGCTCAATCAGTGGTGCTTAGGAGTTTCGCTTAACCGACATCCAATCCCATCACCTTTAGTTTGGTGATGCACAACCAAGGCGACGTCGTTGCCACGCCCGCCCTAAACTTGCCAAGGAAAAGCGCAATCAACTCTCTCTTGGATCTATAGTAAATATCCACCTGGGGACAAGAGCCGCCATAACGGGCTGTACAACTATCCTACGCTGGTAATGTAGTTTTGTGGGTTAGAATAGAGGTTTACTCGCTCCCAACTCGGTGCTCGATACTCCTCCCAAGCCTAACCTCAACTCATCAATCAACTCAATCCTTAATACTCAATCAAGCAACTCAAAATCTCAATGCTCAATCAATCAACTCAAACCTCAACCTCATTCAGTTAGCTCAACTCAACTCAGTTTCTCATCAGCCCAGTCAATCAATGCAAACAATTAAACTTGACTCAAACCTAAATGGTCATTTAGATTCACTCAATTTGACTCATCATATGGTGCAAGCAGGATAATCATTTATGAAATTGTATATGACTAAATACAACATGCTTCTCATACTCAATCATACTCAAATTACTCAGCTCAGATATTCAAACTCAAACTCAACTCTATAACATGCATAGAATTTCATAAAATCATGAAGTTTAGGGTCCATGCTATCATGTATGAAATACACATGTCAATCTCATAGAAATAATCATCTGGAGTTTTATGAGACCCATTCTACGAGTCGTAAACCTATTTACGAGTCGTAAATGACTCTCGTGAACCTTCTGTTGCAGCTTTTCTCAGTCATTTTCTCAGCAACCTCTACATATCCACTCCAGATTAGGTAAAAAGAATTAGGGGGTGTTACATTATCTCCCCTTGGGATCATTCATCCTCAAATGAAGAGAATTCTAGGGATTTAGGTCAAAACACGAATCTGCCTATGTACTCTAACAATCAACCAACTCTTGCCTCACTCATGCAATCAACAAATCAGAAAATTTTAGCAAGTTAAACAATCAAAAAGTCAACAAATCACATCAATCCTCACTCAAACTCTAGAACTCTATCATCTATCATATTGAGAATGAAAGGAGAACTCAAGGAAATGAAATTCAAGGATTTAGAGGGAAATCATTACCATCAACTCTCTCTTCATCAGCAAGAAGGATCAAATGAGGGTTTGGCCTTCATATCATCCTCTGTCTCCCAAGTTGCTTCTTTTACGAATTGGTTCCTCCATAATACTTTGGATGCAATCGCTTTGATTTTAACTTATGAACCTGACGATCAAGGATTTGGACTGGAATCTCCTCATAACTCAGGTTGTCTTTCACTCCAATACTCTCGATAGGCACAACCAATTGTGGATCTCCCAAACACTTCTTGAGTATAGAATTGTGAAAAACTGGATGGATGACCTCTAACTCTGATGGTAGGTCTAACTCATAAGCCACACTGTCCACTCTCTTTATGATCTGATAATGGCCAATGTACCTTGGACCTAGCTTCCCTTTCTTTCCAAACCTCATCACTCCTTTCATGGGCGACCATTTCAAATACACCTAATCATTGACCTCAAACTCTAAGTCTCTTCTTCTAACATCTGTGTAGGATTTCTGTCGACTCTATGCAGTCCTCAAACTTTATCGAATGACCTTCACCTTCTCCATATCTTGATGAACCAAGTCTGTTCCAATCAACTCTGCTTCACCTACCTCAAACCATACAATCTGCGACCTACACCTCCTCCCATAAAGTGCCTCATACGGGGCCATCTGAATGCTCGAATGAAAACTTTTGTTGTAAGCAAACTCGATTGAGGGAAAGTGGTCTACCAATTACCTTTAAAGTCAATAGCACAGTCCCTCAACATATCCTCAATATCTAAATAGTGCGGTCTGCTTGGCCATCTATCTGGGGAAGAAAACCAATGCTAAGGTGCACCTTCGTACCCAAACCCTTCTGAAATGATCTCCAAAACTGAGCAGTGAATTGAGCTCCTCTATCTGAGATGATAGACAAAGGGACTCCATGCAGTCTAACAATCTCCTTTATGTATAACCGAGCATAATCCTCTGTTGTGTCAGTCGTCCTTATTACCAAGAAGTGAGCAGATTTAGTCATCGTATCAACTATCACACAAATTGAATCATGCTATCTACGAGACCTCGATAAGCCTGTGACAAAGTACATGTTAATCATCTCCAATTTCTACTCTGGGATCTCAAAGTTCTGAGCTACTCCACATGGCCTTTGGTGCTCAACTTTAACTTGTTGGCAATTCAGGCACTTGAAAATAAAGTCAGCAATGTCTCTCTTCATTCCACTTCACTAGTAGACTTCCCTCAAGTCATGGTACATCTTAGTAGACCCTAAATAGATGGAATATGTCATGAACCAAGCCTAGGGCCTAGACGTAACACAGCGAATGGGGAACTCGAAGGAACCCCAAACAAGCCTCTAAACTTGTCATTACACATCATTGGTTGCGGAAGCATACAAAAGATATAAATAGTCAGAATAGGAGAAAATGGGCTAAGGAGAAAGCTTGCATAACATCATAATCAAGATAAAAAAGTCAACGCTCATATCATAGATATATAACATGTCCAACAACACTTCTAATACATAGATAAGAGCGGGGGCCAAGACAAAGCAACCGGGCTTACCCTCATTCAACGGAGCTTTATTTAAAGAACATTAACCACCACTTTGACTGATGTGGATGCGGTTCTCTCGTTCCTTTATGGTGCTTTCAACCGGCCGAAAATAGTCAAAAGTAGAAAATAAAGAAGAGTGTCTCAATGCATGATAAGAGAACATAGACTAAGGTCCCCAAAATAGAGAACTCACCAACTAGCTTGAGTAGTACCGAACTAGCCACGTGGAGGAGGAAGATGATCAACTTGGGCTCTGGTTCCTACAAGGTGATATCATGTAGGCAAGAGTATGAGTTAGTGCATTTGAATGTACTAAGCATGTAGGATGCAATGCAACAAGAGATAAACATTATAATCTAAATGCTTAGTAATAGGCAATAGACACAATATAGCAACATGGCATGAATGATCAATGCATAAGTAAGACATGCTCAAGTAACTTATGCTAATATAGGATGTCATATGTGTAGAAGAGACCAAGCTAGCTTTCCAAGGTACAAACCCCTCAGTAGGTTGGTGATGATACCACCTCATCACTTAGGTGGTGAGGTACAAACCCCTCACTAGGTTAGTGATGATACTGCCCTATCACTTAGGTGGTGAGCTACAAACTCCTCACTAGGTTGATGAGTACAAACCCTCATCTAGGTTGATGATGATGCCACCCCATCACCCTGGTGGTGAGGTATAAATCCCTTACTAGGTTGATGAGTACGAACCTGTATCTAGGTTACCTGGACTCTTAGTCTCCCTGGATTGGGCATGCTCTAATGCATCACTTTATATAGATTATATCATATACATAAGCTTCTTTCATCATCATAACATCAATCATATCATATCTCATTCTTTGGATCTTCAATTCCTCAAAAAATCACATTTGGACATTTTATCAAACACTTAGAGAGTGGGGGTACACGACCATGCAATTTATAGATGAGATCATGCAAGAAAATCCATTGTAAAATCATCAATCAATACCTTGAAACACCCTCAAATAGTATATATCAAAACCCCCTATCAAATATATAGATCCAAGATTTATAGCTCAAAACATAGCAAAACAATCATAACTTTACATAACTTTAATATAGTTCATGGACATGTTCATACTAGTAAACCCATTTGTAAAATCAACTTTAAATCATCAAATTGTATAAAAAGGAGATTAGGGCACCATGGGTAAAAGGACCCAATGGCTAAAACCTACATACCTTAGCTTAGAGATGAGCTTGGTGAAGATTCGAGATGGAGACTTGAAGCTTGAAGAAGAACCTTGAAAGAAATCCTTAGTTCTCAATGAGGGTTTGAGACTTGAATTTGGGATTGAAAAATATGGCAAAGTGTTGGAGAGGATATTGGAAAATATTTAGGTTGATATAAGGGTGAAAAATGACTAAGTATAGGTAAAAACGTGTTTGGAAACTTTTAGGCCCAAGACTTAAAAGTCTTGGACCGCACAAAAAATCACTGGACAGAAAAATACACCTCTTTGCATCACGGAGAGGATGCGGAGACTTCTCTTCATCTGTGCGCCCTTGGTGCGTTGTGCCAGGGGCGCGAAATGCTCACTGGAATTCGTCACTTAAAAAATCATAATTGCTAATCTTTTGATCTTAAATCGGGATTAGACCCTCTTTCCCCTAATTTTGACCCTCTGAACAAGAATATGAAGCCAGATTTCTAAAATAATGCAAGAATTTTAAGATATATGAAATTTATAATTTTGGGCATTTCAAGGCACATTTTCGGGCACTTTATGGGGTCGTTTCAGAATATCTAGAACTGTGAGCCTTGACCATGATCCTCTCTCAAACATTATCAACATTAGGAACACACAATCTGCCTTGATACCTCAATACTCCATCTCCCCCTTTGGCGAAAGCCATCACCTTCTCCTCATGCACATCCTCCTTCAGCTGTAATAAGACATGATCTTGATCTTGTCTCGCCTTCACCTCCACTACTAGAGATGATGCAGATCCATCATGCACAAGAACACCTTCGCCTAGATCATCTAATTAAACTCCCAATCGTGCCATTCTATGAACTTCTTTAGCTAACTCTCTCTTCTCCTCCTCTACATGGGCGGTCCTGCACATGGATTACCTGCTAAGAGCATCAACAACCATATTAGCTTTACCTGGGTGGTAGAAGTTGCTCATTTCATAGCCTTTGAGAAACTCAAGCTATCTCCTCTTCCTCAAGTTAAGCACTTTGTAATGACTCGAGTGTTGTACGACATAATTGGAACTTGATAATTTCATTTCAAACAACATTTGGACCAAGTGTCGTCTCAAGGGAGACCACATGGCCAGTGTGAGGTTGCACGAGCCGTGTGGCCTTCAGTGAGACAACATATGGCCTTAATTTTGGGTGTTAGCCCTTGGTATAGAGTTACAAGCTAAGGCACGCCACATGGCACCCCACACGGCCCGTGGGTGACACTTCACGGACCGTGTGGAGTAGCCGTATGGTGGCTTGAGCTTGAAACCCCACCATGTGGAGCTAAGTAAGGTCACAGGCCCCTCATATGGCTCGTGTAATGCCTCATGGGTTGTGAGGGTGCTTGCATGGCTTCTGGAGTAAAAATATTCTTAGTATAGAATCACTGTCTCATAACTTTTCATGAAAATTTTCCAAGTGTTGGTATACGGGCACACCACATGGACTTTGTAACTCCACACACCCGTGATCCCAACCGTGTCGTGCATTTTGTGCTAAAAACTCTGAGCTCGAGCCATGGTTCCAACTTTAAAATTTTGTCTAAGTATGGGCATATGGCCTAGGTACATGGACCGTGTAATGCCACACGGGTCGTGTACCCTCAAGTGTAGTGACTATGGGAAATTTTTTCATCAATTTCATTAATGGCGTTTTTGTAAATCTAATTTATTCTAATGACTTTTTGGGACTTCCAATGCTATCTTTAGACTTTTTGATGACCTAAAACCCTATTCAAATTATTCAAATTCGTTCCGTAATTCTAAACACTCTAAAAAAGTCCTCTCAAGAATACTTGTGGAAATTCAAGCTTGGGGTTTAAGGCTAACACAATTCTTCTTCAAATTTCTCTTGGGATTTCTTCATTGGGTCTAGGTATGTGGGTTTGATTTTTGGTTCCTTTCAACCAAAGAGACCCAAAACTTTTTTTTAGAACTTTTCATGAATTTTACTTACTTTAAAGTTGGGTTTTCAATTGTCTTGCTTATTAAATTCAATTAATGTATGGGTTGTACTTATTTGATGATTTAAAATTGATTTAAAGTGTGTGGCCCCTTAAAGCTGATCAAACAAGTCATCGATCCTAGGCATATGAATAAGGTGACCATTAAAAATAAGTATCTGCTGCCTAGGATCGATGACTTGTTTGACCAGCTTTGAGGGGCCACACACTTTTCAAAAATCGATCTCCATTTCGGGTATCATCACTTGAAAGTCAGAGAGTGTGATATTCGCAAGATGGCTTTTTGGACAAGGTATGGGCACTTTGAGTTTGTGATAATGTTGTTTGGCCTAACTAATGCACCAACTGTGTTTATGGATCTTATGAATTAGGTGTTCAAGCCACACCTTGATAACTTTGTGGTTTGCTTCATTGATGATATTCTCATTTATTCCCGAAGTGAGTGGGAGCATATGGATTATTTGAGGTTCGTTCTACAAACCTTGAGAGAGAAGAAGTTGTATGCCAAGTTTAGCAAATGTGAGTTTTGGTTGGGTGAAGTGGCTTTTCTTGGCCACATAGTGTCCGATGATGGTATAAAGGTGGACCCAAAGAAGACTAAGGCTGTGAAGAACTGGCCTAGACCATTGACCCGTTCGGACATTCGAATATTTCTTAGGTTAGCAGGTTATTATAGGAGGTTAGTTGAAGGGTTGTCATCCATTGCATCTCCGTTGAATAAATTGACCCAAAAGAAAGTTAAGTTTGTGTGGTCCGATGAGTGTGAAAAGAACTTCTAAAGTTTGAAGGATCAACTTTCATCGGCTCCTGTTTTGACTCTATCAAATGGTTTGGATGGGTTTTTTGTATATTGTGATGCTTCTCGGATTGGGTTGGGTTGTGTACTTATGCAATATGGTAAGGTGATAGATTATGCCTCAAGGCAATTGAAGGTGCATGATCGTAATTACCAGACTCATGACCTCGAATTAGCGGCGGAGGTATTTTCCTTGAAAATTTGGAGACACTATTTGTATGGGGTGCATGTTGATGTTTTCACCGATCACAAGAGCTTGCAATATATGTTCACTCAAATTGATTTTAACTTGAGGCAAAGGAGATGGTTGGAACTCCTAAAGGACTACAACATGAGTGTTCAATATCATCCTAGCATGGTGAATGTAGTAGCCGATACTCTTAGTAGGCTTTTATGGGAAGTGTGGCTCATGTTGAGGAGGCTAAAAAGGAGTTGGCAAGGGATCTTCACCGTTTGGCTAGCTTGGGTGTTAGGTTGGCCAATTCCAATAATGGTGGTATATATAGGGCTGAATCCTCGGGGTTGTTGATGTGAAGTCTAAGCAAGATCTGGATCCATCATTGGTTGAATTCAAGAAATTGGTCACCGAAAAGAATATTGAGGTTTTCTCCCAAGGGGGAGATGGTGTACTTCAGTATCAAGATTGGTTATCTCTTCCCAATGTGTATGATCTTAGAAAGGTGATCATGAGTGAAGCACATAGTTCTCATTATTCTATTCACCCGAGATCTACTAAGATGTATCGAAATTTGAAGAAGTATATTGGTTGCATGGTCTGAAGAAGGACATAGCCAAGTTTGTATTTGAATGCCCAAATTGTCAACAAGTGAAAGTCGAGCACCAAAGACCCGATGGGTTGGCTTAAGACATTGAATTCCTACTTGGAAGTGAGAGGGTGTGAATATGGACTTTGTGGTTGGGTTTCCTCGGACTTGAAAGCAATTTGACTCCTTTTGGATTATCATCGATCGGATGACTAAGTCGGCTCACTTCCTACTTTTTAAGACTACTTTTAGTGCCAAGGATTATGCAAAGTTGTACATCTGAGAGTTGGTAAGGTTGCATGAGGTGCCCAGGTCTATCATATCGGATCGCGGTACCTAGTTTACTTCTCACTTTTGGAGGTTGTTTCAAAAGAGACTTGGTACTAAGGTCAAGTTGAGCATCGCCTTTCATCCTCAAATCGATGGACAAGCCAAGATCAAAATTCAAATCTTGGAGGATATGTTGAGGGCTTGTGTGTTGGAGTTCAAGGGTAATTGGAATGATCATCTTGCACTCATTGAGTTTGCTTACAACTATAGCTTCCATGCTAGCATTGGTATGACACCATTTGAGGCTTTGTATGGTAGGAGATGTAGATCCCCAATAGGGTGGTTTGAGTTAGGAGAGGTGGATTTAATTGGCCCAGACTTGGTGATGGAGGCTATGGAGAAAGTGAAGTTGATTAGAGAGAGGTTGAAGACGGCCTAAGGTCGCCAAAAGTCATATTCGAGTGTTAGGAAGAGGGACCTTAAATTCCACATTGGATATTGGGTGTTGATGAAGGTCTCACCTATGAAAGGAGTGATGCAATTCAGCAAAAAAGGCAAGCTAAGTCCCTAGTATATAGGCTCTTATGAGGTTATTAAGCGGATTGAGAATGTGGCTTATAGGTTGGAGTTGCCAGCGAATTTGAGTTCTATCCACTTGGTCTTCCATGTGTCTATGTTGAGAAAGATGGTTGGTGATCCTAGAACTATTATGCCTTTGGAGGGTATTGAGGTCGAAGAGAACTTGTCTTATGAGGAGGTTCTAGTAGAGATTTTGGATAGATAAGTAAAATGGCTTCGTAATAAGAATATAGCTTCAGTAAAGGTACTTTGGAGAAATCAACATATGGAGACTGCTACATTGGGAGGCAGAGTTAGACAAGATGAAACGATATCCCCATCTATTCTAATCTACTTAAGCCTAAGGTATTAGGTTCTTCCTCTTCTAACTGGTCCTAATCCTTTCGTTCTTGAGTCTCATGGCATGACATGCTTACATGTTCATTAAAATGATTTTATAATGTTTTGAATGATCTTATTATTTTCGCCACGAGTCTTGAGTACTCTATGATTTTCAAATGATGAATTATGCATTGTATCTTGTGTTTGGAAGTTTTATGTTCTAAGTCAAGCCTTTCAAGCCTTGTTCTTACATATTCGAGGAGGAATTTTCTCAACTGAGAGATGATGTAATGACCCAAGTGTTGTACGACATCATTGGAACTTGAGAATTTCTTTTCGAACAAAATTTGGAGCAAGTGTCATCTCAAGGGAAACCACACGGCCAGTATGAGGTCACACGAGTCGTATGGCCTATAGTGAGACAACACATGGCCTTAGTTTTGGATGTTGCCACATGGTGTAGAGTGACAAGCTAAGGCACACCACACTAGCACCTCACACGAGCCGTCTGACACTTCACGGACAGTGTGGAGGACCATGTGGTGGCTTGAGCTTGAAACCCCACTATTTGGGGCTAAGTGATGTCACCCGGCCCCTCACATGGCTGGTGTGATGCCTCATGGGTCGTGAGGGTACCCGTATGGCTTCCAGAGTAAAAATGTTCTAAGTATAGAATCACTGTTTCATAACTTTTCGTGAAAACTTTCCAAGTGCTGGTATACGGGCACACCAGATAGACCATGTAACTCCATATAGCCAATGAGCCCAACCGTGTAGTGCATTTTGTGCTAAAAAATTCTAAGTTTCAAGCCATGGTTCCAACTTTCAAATTTCGTCTAAGTATGGGTATATGGCCTAGGTACACGAACCGTGTAATGCTACATGGGCCGTGTATCCTCAAGTATAGTGGCTACGGGAAATTTTTCCATTCATTTCATTAATAACGTTTTCGTAAGTCTAATTTATTGTAATGAATTTTTGGGACATCCTAAGCTATCTTAAGACTTTCTAATGACCTAAAACTCTATTCAAATTATTCAAATTCATTCTCTAATTATAACACTCTTAAAAACTCTCTCAAGAACACTTGTAGAAATTCAAGCTTGGAGTTCAAGGCTAACACAATTCTTCTTCAAATCTCTCTTGGGATTTCTTCATTGGGTCTAGGTGTATGGGTTTAATCTTTGGTTCCTTCCAACACAAGAAACCTAAATATTTTCTAGCACTTCTCATGAATTTTACTTACTTTAAAGTTGAGTTTTCAATTGTCTTGCTTATTAAATTCAATTAATACATGGGTTGTACTTATTTGAAGATTTTAAGTTTATTTAAACTATAATATCATGAATTATGTTGAATTTATGAGATCATGAATATGCATGTCCCTTTTTAAGGCTTATTTATGCATGAGTGATTATACTACGAATTTAAATGTGGCTTTAATTATATTTTCACTTGAATTTCATATTATATTGTTGAATTTATATTGAATCTGAATTACCATGCTATCCTCACATCATTCATGGCATATGCATTCATGAACATGAGATATTTATACAAATTATGAAGTGGGTCAAGCCCAATTAAGTTTTATGATATGATTTTGATAAGAAATTGGTTATGACAAGAATGTTATCACATACATGTCTATGATTATGGATCTTTGAGCATTTTGGGTGCTTGAACCATTTCGTATATGTGAATGAGCTATTCCTATGCATGAGTATTATGACTATAAGCTATGTTTTGGCATTTGAGCCTAAGTATAGATTATTATGAATGGTATTTGGCTTTTAAGTCCAATTGTGCATTAAAGTGATTTGGTAGGACTTGCATCTCTTTTGAAAGCATTTATAACTATATATATTATAAGTATTCTTGTGGGAAGATGACTTAACACTGGTGGAATAAGGTCTTCCTCTCTTTCCTCGAACTATGTGTTTAACATAGGTCCCTTTGGGAAATGGGGGTGCATGTAAGGAAAGTTGCCTCCGAAATGAGGTTATCCATAAGGAGAAGAAACTATATGATATGATATGTTATATGTGAAAATCCTATCCAAAATGGGGGTGCCCGTAAGGAAGTTTACTTCATATGAAATAGGGGTGCCCGTAAGGTGAAGTATGGTTTACCTTTGGAAAGTAGACCACCTCTTTATAGAGGAGGGGATTTCATTGGGATTCAAAGTAATAGCTCACTTGGACTTACTTATGTCGGTTGAGGTCACATCCCCATTATATATATAAGCATTATTTGCACTTCATGCATCATGAATTTCATGGCATCTTGTTATATTACATTCCTTGCTATACATCTTTCTATATTACGTGCCCTTGTCCTCTAACATTGAAGTGCAGGTTTAGTAAGTTACATGCATTCCATTCCGTATACTTAGTACATCTAAATGTACTAAAGCATACTCTTTCTCACATGATCTCACCATGTAGAGATTGAGGATTTTGATCACCCATTGTACGATGCTTAGCTCGGATCTCTAGTTTGCTTGTAGTGGTGATTCCTATATTTCAAGGATAGTCCACCATTCTTCTACCTATGTTGTCTTTCATCCGTTTTGTTTACTTTGAGGGTGAGCACAGGGTATATCTTGGCCCCTGATCTATCTTATGTTAGAGTCATTGTTTGACACCTTGTAAACTCCTTTATGTTATATGTGAAGTGTTATGGTTGATGTTTATGTTATGTTTTGGTTACCCGTTTGCTATCATTATGACTTCTTTATGAGACTCGTGGTTTGATTATATGATATGATGTGAAAGATTCTAAGTCCCGAATTTCCTGCAAAACGTGAGCCATACTTACCCGCCCCTTAGTCGTTATGTGCTATGTGTTATCTGAATTCATGCTAATCCATTTCCCTAAGATATCCCCATAGCGTGAGTCCTACTTTCCCGTCCTTTAGAACTATGTGTTTACTTTTGAATACGATTCCGAACCGATGATGTGAATTTGGGTACTTGAGGCCTTTTTAGGAACTCTCAGGTTCCCATTTTCCATGTCACTCCTAGACCTAGGTCTGGGTCATGACAGAGATGGTATCAGAGCCCTAGGCTTGTAAATGGTCCTCAGAGTCCAACACATCGCATCAACTAGAGTCCTATTCATGTGTGTGAAGTGCACCATTCCTATGAGTGGGAGGCTATTACCATGTTTGAGGAATTTCCTCACTTCTTTATGTCTATTATTGTGTTGTGATTCGTATGTACTTAGCTTTCTTAAATTGATGGTAGCGTTGTTCCATTTCAGAAGATGTCTCATGGAAAACCTCACCTACCAAGACTGGCCTCGACTAATAAGGGTCAAGCACCACAAGTGCCTATGTATGAGCCTACACCTACTGGCGAATTCCAGATGGCCTTTGCCATGCATTCCCAGGTGGTGACTACTCAGACTGGGCAAGCCAATCTTCCTCGGGATCCCACTCCGTCTTCTAGAGCGAGTGATTTCACCCTGATGAATCCTCTAGAGTTTTTTGGGTCTAAAGCTGATGAGGATGCTTAGGAGTTCATTGATGAGCTCACCAAGGTGTTGAATGGTATGGGTGTCACTTCTGAGGAGAGAGTTGAACTAGCTGCCTATCAATTGAAGGCTGTAGCACAGGTGTGGTATACTCAATGGTCTATGGAGAGAATTTTCGGTGATGTTGTTAATTGGGAGGAGTTCAAGCTTGCTTTTCTGGATCATTTCTTCCCATTTGAGATTAGGGAAGCCAAGATGACTGAATTTATCAACCTCAAGCAAGGGAATATGAGTGTGCGGGATTATGCCCTCAAGTTCACCAAGCTTTCCAAGTATGCTCTGACACTTGTGGCTGATTCTTGTGCAAGGATGCATAAGTTCATTTCTGGTATCTTTGACTTATCTTGCCCGTCCCTTAGAACTATGTGTTTACTTTTGAATATGCTTCCGAACCGATGATGTGAATTTGGGTACCTGAGGCTTTTTTGGGAACTCTCAGGTTCCCATGCGCCGTGTCGCTCCTAGACCCTAGGTCCGGGTCATGGTACTCTTTCTGGATGAAGACATATTGCAGGCTCTTGTGGTCTGTGAATACATCTACATGTGCTCCATATAAATAGTGGCGCCATAACTTGAGAGCAAATACCACTGCTGCCAACTCCATGTCATGACTGGGATAGTTCTTTTCATGCACCTTAAGCTGCCTAGAAGCATAGGCAACCACCTTTCCTTTTTACATCAACACACATCCTAATCTGACTCTTGAAGCATCACAGTATATAACAAGTCTATCTATCCCATCAGGCAAAGTCAACACCAATGCAGTAGTCAATCTTGTCTTCAGCTCTTGGAAACTTCTCTCACATTCGTCAGATCATTGAAACTTGACCTTCTTCTGAGTCAATTTGGTCAACAGAGCGGATATGGAAGAAAAACCCTCAACAAACCTTCGAAAATAGCCAACCAATCCTAGAAAACTCCCTATATCAGTTGGAGAGGTTGGTTTAGGCTAGTTCTTGACCGCCTCAATCTTTTGAGTATCCACTCGAATTCTATCTCCAGAAACTACATGACCCAGGAAAGCCACAAAGTTGAGCCAAAACTCACATTTAGAAAACTTTGCATATAACCCATTATCTTTGAGCATCTGCAAAACGATCCTGAGGTGATTGGCATGTTCCTTCTCATCTCTGGAATACACCAAAATATCATCAATGAACACAATCACGAACATGTCCAGATACTATCTCAATACTGGCTTCATCAAGTCAATAAAGGCTGCAGGTGCATTTGTCAACCTGAACGACATTGTCAAGAACTCAAAGTGACCATATCATGTTTGAAAAGCCATCTTTAGGATGTCACATTCCCTCACTTTAAATGGGTGATAGCCTAATCTGAGGTCTATCTTAGAGAAAACAATAGCACCGCGAAGTTGGTCGAACAGGTCATCAATCCTCCGAAGGGGATACTTATTCTTGATTGTCACCTTATTCAACTAACGGTAGTCAATACACATCCTAAGGGAACTATCCTTCTTTTACACGAACAATATCGGAGTGCCCCATGGAGAGGCACTTGGCCTTATAAATCCTTTCTCTAACAAATCCCTCAACTGCTCATTCAACTCTTTCAACTCCACGAGGGCCATTCTATAGGTAGAATGGAAATGCGCCGGGAGTCAGGAAAAACATCAATTCCGAAGTCGATGTCCCTATAAGGAGGGACTCCGGGCAGATCCTCAGGAAATACATCAGGAAACTCAGTAACAATCGGGACAAGCTCAAGAGTAGGGGGCTCAACATTATCAGACTTGACTCGCATGAGGTGGTAGATATATCCGTTAGAGATCAGTTTTTGAGCTTTGAGGTGAGAAATAAACTTACCTTTAGGGACAACAGGATCTCCCTTCCACTCACTAACCGACTCATTCAGAAACTGGAATTTGATAGTTCGGGTTTGGCATCGATAAAGGCATAGCAGGAATGAAGCCAGTCCATACCAAGGATCATGTCAAAATCAACAATCTCTAACTCAATCAAACCAGCAAGAGTATCCCTATGATAAATGGACACCACACAATCTCTATAGATCCTCTCAACTCGAATAAATTTACCAACAGGAGTGTAAAAAGAAAATGGCTAAAGTAAGTGCTCAGGAAGAATCTCAAATCTATTTTCCACATATGGCATCATAAAAGAACAAGTTGGACTTGGATCAAGTAAAGCATAACAAGGAAAGGTAAAGACTCAAAGCATACCCATCAGAATATCTGGTGCAACCCCTTGGTCCTGTCGGTTCCCCATCACATATAGATGCTTTGTCCCATCGCATGCCCCTGGTGCATCACCACTCTGTTTATCCCTCACTAGTGGTGCTGGAGTATAAGACTGGGCCTTATTTCCCCATATCGGACACTCCCTCTGAAAATGGCCTAGTTGGCCACACTTGTAGCAACCATTCCCTCTCTCTACATTCTCGCAAATGCATCCTGCCATATTTCCCACAAGGTGACTTCCCCTTTGAGCAAAAGTTATACTTGTCTGAGACTGTGCACCCTGTTCCCTAAATTTTGGCTGACTTTAGGACTTATGATCATACCTGTGGCTCGGGGCTCATGCACTGGCTGAAGATGGTGCATAGTTAGAGGACCTCTTATGGAATAAATGTTATCTCCATTACTCTACTTGATTTGATTTGGCTTAGTCCCTGTTGGCCTAGCCTTCTTACTCAGATGCTCCTCTCCGTCCTTCTTCTTATCTTCCTCACTCTGCTGGCCATAAACTAGTATTCTGGAGATATCCATACTTAGAATCAACAATGCCGTCTTGAACTCCCTCTTCACCTATCTACCCAACCAAGACACAAATTTCTTCATCCTCTCTCTCATATCCTGGAACATCTATGGGGCATACCTGGATAGTTGGATGAATTTCAGGTTGTATTCCTTAATACTTATCCCCTCTTGTTTCAGATTCACAAACTTCTTGACCTTTGCCTCTCTCAACACCAGAGGGAAGAGGGGATTGAGGAAGGCACACTCGAACGCATCCCAAGCAACAGGCTCAGCATCCGCACCTCGATTCTCTTCTAACTGATTGTAGAAAAAAATTAGCAACATCGTTAAGCTGATAGGCAGCAAGCTCAACTCCTCAGTCTAAGTTTTCAGCACCTTCCACATCTTATCAATGAAGTTTTAAGGGTCCTCCTCAACCTTAGACCCAGTGTAGACAGGTGGGTTCATCCTCAGAAAGTCTCTCAGTCTTGTGGTAGTCGTCAGCTCATGGGAGCTAGAACTAGAAATCTGCGAGCCCTGGTTCCCGCTCTGGGAAGCCACCAACTGTGTGAGCATAGGACAACTCCTTTGAAGTTAGCCTTTGTAGTGGGAGAAGGTGGAATGGTAGGCGTCACAGGAACACCAACAGTTCTGGCCGTTCGACCTCGACCCCTTGTTTCCATCTGAGGAGGCAGCTCTAAAGTAAGGTCCTCAGCATTGCTAGCTGAGGCATTCTTCTGGGTTATTGTGCGTCTAGGAGGCATGATCTGCAAGCGCATAATGTACGAGTTAGATAGGTACTTTCATAGAGTTAGAATCTATCACACAGACTCAGGATACAAGAAAGTGAAACAATTCCTAATGTCCTATAGCCTCCTACCTATGAAGTGTGGTACACAACACACCTATAAATAAGACTCTACTAGACATGACTTCATATACTCCTTAGGACTCTTGAACTCTGTACTCTAATAACAAATTTGTCACGCCCTGAGAGGGTACCCTGAGCGTGGCGGGCACTTGAAGAACTATTTCTGATTCCCCAAGAGGACAACTTGGCCTCATTGTCACATCAACTCGAGAACAAAATAAAAGACTATGAATAGAAAGGCATCATATGAAAGGATAGAACATAAGATATAAATATATCTATTCAACTCTACTGCATCATACTTTTAAAATGAAATAGGTATTGATAAATCAGTACTCAGTACTCTCTACTCATGGTCTATGAGGCCTCTACTCAACAATCTAAAAGGTGTCATGATAGGATATGAACACCCCAAATGAAAGTAAAGAAAATACTAGATCAATTCAAAAGAAGCTAGTCTCCTCCGGAAAGCAAGGAGGGCTCACCAACTCTAGGATAATGCACTGAATTAGACCTCAATGGTGTGCGAGTTGAAGTCCTCTATCACCTATATCTATATCGTGAAAAGTTGTAGGCCCAACTGGATATTAGTACATGGATATACAGGTATGAAAAATAACTCAAGAAAATAAGGCTCAACTCACTCATCTTGACTCAACAATTCATGTTCGACTCAGTGTATGCAAGTTTAAGTAAACCATGATTTTAAAATGTACACAATACAAATGAACCCAGTTGGAAAATCATACTTAATCAATGGTGCTTAGGAGTTTCTCTTAATCGATATCCAATTCTATCACCTTTAATTTAGTGATGCATAATGAAGGTGATGTTGTTATCACGCCCACCCTAAATTTGCCAAGGAAAAGTGTGATCAACTCTCTCTTGGATCCATAGTAAATGTCCACTTGCAGGACAAAAGCCGCTAGAATGGGATGTATGACTATCCTACGCTGGCAACGTAGTTCTGTGGATTAGAGTAGAGGTTTACTCGCTCCTAATGCGATGCTCGATACTCCTCCCAAGACTAAAACATCCTCAACTCATCAATCAACTCAATCCTCAATACTCAATCAAGCAACTCAAAATCTCAACCTCATTAGTTTAACTTAACTCAATTCAGTTTCTTATTAGCTCATTCAATTAATATGGATAGTTAAACTCGACTCAAACCCAAGTGGTCATTTAGACACTCAATTTGACTTATCATATGGTGAAAGAAAGATAATCATTTATAAAATTGTATGTGACTAAATGCAACATGCTTCTCATACTCAATCATACTCGAATTACTCAGCTCAGATGCTCAAAGTCAAACTCAACTCTGTAACATGCATAGAATTTCATAAAATCATGACGTTTAGGGTTCATTCTATCAAGTATGAAATACATATGTCAATATCATAGCAATAATCATGCAATTCAGTAATTATCTCATACATTATCATAAGGACTCAAAAGAAATACAAAAAATTTGGTAATTGATTGATGAAAATACAAACCCAACTTATATTTTCAAAAATGACTCATTTAGAGGAATGGGGTGTGAACGGAAGTAGTCCCATACTTTAATAAGCCTTACATACCTGGAAATAGAAGAAACAGTCAAACCTCAGTTGATCCTCGCACTTGAATTGGAAACCCTAGCTATTCTCCCTCCTCTAGTACTCTCCAAGAAACCCTTGAGTGAAGAATGATGAATAATACCTTTAGGGTTCTGTTATAAGGCTTTATTCAAGCCTAAAATGATCAAGGGTTTAATGGAATAGGGATTCGAATAGATAGCAATACCCCTTATTAAAACTGTCATTCGAGTCTATAAGACCCCGTCTACTAGTCAAAGATCATTCTACGGGTCGTAGACAGCCTCTCGTAAAATAAAAGGGTCTTGAAATTAATCTTTCTTACATCTGAAATTTTCCATGAAACCCCTCTCTACGAGCCATAAAATATTTTACCAGTCGTAAACTCCTTTCGTAAATAAGGGGGTTCAAAAACTTGAGTTACTAGAATTTGTCACAAAACCTTCTCTATGAGTCATGACATATTTTATAAGTCTTATACCATTTCATATATATATACCACAGACTTGGAAAATTTCACCAAGTCATCTGGGGTATTACAAGACCCATTCTACGAGTCAATAACATGTCTACAAGTCGTAAATGGCTCTCGTAAACCTTCCTCTGCTGCTTTTCTCAGTCATTTCCTCAGCAACCTCTACATATCTACTCCAGATCAGGTAGAAAGAATTACAGGGTGTTACACTATCAATGGGAGATGAAATAACAATATGAGTGGATTGCAATGGTGGATGGATAGAGTCCAATAATTATTATATTTGGCATTGAAAAAATAAAGAAATGGTAGAGACCATAGCAATAATGGTGGACCGAGATGTCACGTATGAAGATTTTGCAAACACAGTCATTTCCTGTTGCGGACTAGATTGTGAATTGAAAGATCTTGCCTTCACCTACATGCATAGTTGTGATGAAAAGCAAAGGGCCACTCCATTTAGGATAAAAAATTGAATAAGTTTGCGTATTTATTTGGAAGATGAAGGTACACCCATTTTAAGGGTATACTTGGTTGAAAAATTGACTAAAAATTGTCAAAACCAACAAATACTAAATGATTTATATGATTGGGCGGACATGGACATTCTAAAAAAGAAAGTGCTGGTGCAAAAAATACTCCTTAGACTCCTCCTTGTTACTCTTAAAGTGGCCAACAATAGATCGGAAACCGTACAATCATCATAGTCTAGTTATGCTCAAGATTATGAAACTAGTTTTTACATCGGTATGTCATTCAAGAATAAGCAAGAGTTAGATATTTCCTAGAAAATTGCTTTTGGAAATAAAGTTTTTTGAATGAAGAAGGTAACCAATTCGCGTGCTGTGTATTGTGTGAAATGTGTACATCTCGAATGCAAGTGGTGGTTGAGGCTGCAAAGCTCTAGAATTCTGAGAGGTTCTACATTAGAAAGTATGAAAAAATGCATTCATATGGTTGATAATATCTCACGAGCTATAATCCCCATGCCACAATAAAAGTCATTGGTGCATACTTCAAAGATAGGTTCGAAAAAGATAAAGGTCCTTCCACAAGAGATATTGAGAATTCAATCTATATTGAATTAGACTACAAGGTTAGCTATTGGAAGGTATGGAAGGGAAGTGAGATCACAAAGACTTTGGTAAGGGGGACACATGAGTACGGTTATGCAGTGCTTGATGCTTATCGTTATATACTTACGAGGATAAACTTAGAAAGTAAGACAAATTTGCAGCTTAATGAAAATGGTAGGTTCAAGTATTTTTTTGTTGCCTATAAATCTTGCATTAGTTGTTTTCGACATATTCGAAATGTCCTAGCTATGGATGAAACATTTTTAAATAGTAAATACGGAGGCATGTCGTTGTCTGCAGTAGCACAAGATGCAGAAGCTCATATTTTGCTGGGGGCATTTTGTGTAGCCGACACTGAGTATGATCCCTCTTATCGATACTTTTCGACCAGATGAGTAGTTTTGTGGATGATACCCCTGAATTATGAATTATTTTTGATAGACATCCAAGTATTAGAAAGATGGTTGAAATTATGTTTCCTTCGGCTCATTATGGTTGTTGCATGAGGCACCTCGGAGAAAATATCCGAAATACCTTACACAATAGAAAAATCATCTTCCACTTTTATAAAACAACAAAAGCATATAATGTAGATGAGTTTAATGATCACTTCAACCAAATAAGAAATATGGTTTCGGGAGCTACCACACACTTGGAACATGCTGGATTTCAAAGATGGATTCGAGCATTCTTTCCGGGAAACAGGTAAATCTCATGTATTGAATTTTTTCCATGTTTTTCTCAACAATTGCGTGTTAAAATTGCAATAAGTACAGTAGTTGTTGCATATATTTCAACATCTATTTTATCAGATGCATGAAAGTGCAATAACTACTGATATAAATTTAACACTTGTTAAAACTATTGCTTCTGTAATTTTTTTGAATAATATTGACAGTTTTACTTGTTTTTTATAGGTACAAAACCATGACATCAAATATTGCTAAGTCGATTAACATAATGCTTCTTGATGAAAGAGAATATTCAATTGCTGCTCTTTTTAATGAAATAAAATAGATATGCAGAGAAAAGTTTCATGAGGGACACAATATGTTCATCAATGCATCAACCTCTTTGTTCCAAAGATAGAGCAAAAAATCACCAAAAATATCAATTTGGGGAATAAGCTATTGGTTCTTCAAACTGCCAATTATGAATATCTTGTGACTAGTTACAATGCATTTGCAATGGTTAATTTCCAATGTAAATCTTGCACCTATAGATTCTTTGGCCTTGACAAATACCATATCCACATGCTGTAGCAGCGCTCCGGTGTCAATATGATAATGATTATGGAAGGCGTATTTATGAATACTCATCTCCATATACAAGTTAGAGAAGCATCGTTTTGCATACTTAGAAGAAATTAAACCTACACCGCCCAAAGATACTTGAAGAAATTTCCTAAGGAATTTTTAGAGAGGAAAATACATCCTCCCCATGTTGAGCCAGGCAAGGTGGGAAGAAAGGTTAAGAATAGACAAAAAGGAATCAGAGAATAATTTCCAACAAACAAAAACAAATGTTCTATATGCCAAGAGTGGACATAAAAGAACAACATGCTCAGAGCGATTGATTACTATTTTTGATGTTGAACAAATATTGTTGTTGAATGCTTCAGTTCTCAAGAAAGAGATTGACAGTATTAATATTGACAGTAGCTTAAGCAATTATTTAACATTATCACAACCCAACCTAGGGCCAAGACGTGACACAGCGAATAGGGAACCCAAAGGAACCCCAAACAAGCCGCTTAACTTGTCATTAAATATCATTAGTTGTGAAAACATATAAAAACCATAAGAGAGTAATAATAGGGGAAGTGGGAAAAAGGGAAAAGATTGCAGAATGTCATAGTCAAAAGGCAAGAGCTAGACTCATATTGTAGATAATTAACATGTCCAACAACCAGTTCTGCTACATAGATAAGAGCGGGGGCCAAGAAAAAGCAACTGGGCTCACCCTCATAGTCAAATAGAACATAAAGAAGATTGTATCAATACATAACAAGAGAGCGTAAATTAAGGCCCCCGAAGTAGAGGACTCACAACATACTTGAGTGGTATGGAACAAGCCACGTAGAGGAGGACGATCAACTTGGGTTCCAGTCCCTACATGGTGATATCATGTAGGCAAGAGTATGCATTAGTACGTTTGAATGTACTAAGTATGTAGGATGCAATGCAA
>JAABOM020064766.1:29003-41757 GCA_011800125.2 Solanum clarkiae | reverse complement strand
ACTTATGCAAAATGCAAATAGGACAACTCCTATAAACTTTCCTAGCAACAATAGAGGCACCAATAGGAGTAGACACTGCATATGACTCATGCAACAAATCAAGGACAATATGGAACTTTTTAGCAACAAGAGGGGTAACAAAGGAAAGAGTGGCACCTCGATCAATAAAAGCATACACATCAAAATAAAAGATACTCAACATACCGGTAAAAACATCGGGGACCTTACCAATCCCTTGCCTTCCATGTAGAGCATAAAACTGATTGTGCCTTGGAGCACCACCTTGAGGACCACCTCTACCCAATGGAACCGCATTTGCACCCCAGACCTTGCCACGGTTTCTTGGGCAATCTATCTTCTTGTGACCAAGCTCCACACAACCAAAAAATGCATTGGAACCCTTCAAATTCTGGCTATTATGACTCTTCCCACATCTAGGACACACATCAATAGGAGCCACACCACTAACACCTTGAGGCCTAGGGATGTCATTGGCGAACCCCCTACTAGTGGCTTCGGAAGGCCATTTGCCTTGATGAAATCTAGCACCCCTTTGGAACTTACCCATCAAATGAGCCCTTTTGGCCTCACGTCCCCTTCTCTTTCTCATCTTTTCCTCCTCCATTTGCTCGGCATAAGTCATTGACCGAGACAAGTCCATGTGACCAACAAGCAACGTAGACCAGCATTATTCACTCACCAAGTCGGAGAGCCCCATCATGAATTTATTCATCCTGGATCTAGGATCGCCCACCAAGTGAGGAGCATACTATTAAAGTTGATTAAATTTGAGGGTATACTCCCTCACCCTCATACCACCTTGTTTTAAGTTCATAAACTCTACCAACTTTTCTTCCCTAAGCTTAAGAGGGTAACACTAGTTAAGGAAAGCCAATTTGAACTCCTCCCAAAGCACAACAATACCAACCCCCTTCTCACCCTTCTATTTGTCATGCCAAATCTAGGCTACCCCTTTGAGTTGATACACCCCCAACTCCACTTTCTCATTTGGCACAACACCCATGATATTTAAGATATTATAGACCTCATCAATGAACTCTTGTGGATCTTTATCCACCATTGACCCATGGAAAACCAGAGGATTCATTCTCACGAAGTCTCTTACCCTAGCTCCCGAGGTAGTATCATGAGGGGCTTGGGCCCTTGATTGACTTGGTTGGCTATAACTTGGACAAGCATAGTGAGAGCATCCCAAAGGTCACCATTTGTAGGTTGCCCCTCGGGAGTTTGGCCCCTCCTTCCTCTAGTGTTTGGCATGATCTAGCATAACAAAGAACAATCATTAGAGGGAAAACTTACCAAAACTCTATAGCAGGACTTAGAACATGAAGAAGGGATATTTCCTAAAACGTCTCATAGCCTCCTATTCATAGTCATTGTGCACTTCACAACCATGAATAGGACTCTAATCGACGCGTTGTGTTGGACTCCGAGGATCTATCAACCTAGTGCTCTGACACCAAGTTTTTCGCGATCCAACCCTAGTGCCTATACGCTACACGGCACAAAGGGAACCCGAAAGGACCCCAACCAACACTCATAAAGCATCATTACACAACCTTGGTGGCAAAAGCAATAAATCAACCATCTAAGATAATCGAATGGGGAAACCGAGGCTAAGGGAAAAACTTGCACAATAACATGGTGAAAAGACAAGAGTTAAACTCATACCATATATATATAACATGTCCAACAAACACCTCTAATACATAATATAAGAGCGAGGGCCAAGACAAAGTAACTGTACTCACCCTCATAGAAAAAATAGACAATAATCAATAGTGTCTCAATATATTATGGAAGAAACATAAAATAGGTCCTCGAAGTGCAAGACTCACCAACTAGCTTGAATAGCATCAAACTAGCCACTTGGAGGAGGATGATCAACTTAGACACTCGTTCTTACATGGTGACATCATGTACGCAAGAGTATGCATTAGTACATTTGGAAGTACTAAGTATGTAGAATGCAATGCAACAAGAAATAGGCATCATATTTGAAATGTATATTAATAGGCAATAGGCATAATATAGCAATGTGGCATTTGTGATCAATGCTAGAGTGAAACATGCTTAAATAATTCAAGCTCATATAGGATATCATATGTGTAGAATAGACCAAATTAAATTTCAAAGTACAAACCACTTGGTAGGTTAGTGATGATGCTGCCCCATAACTTAGGTGGTGAAGTACTAACCCTTCACTCGGTGGATGAGTAAAAACCCCCAACTCTGTTGGTAAAAATGCTGCCCCATCACCTAGGTGGTGAAGTACTAACCTTTCACTCGGTTAATGAGTACATACCCCCAACTTAGTTTGTGAAGATGTCGTTCCAACACTATATGGAGAAGTACTAACCCTTCCCTCGGTGAATCGGTACAAACCCCCATCTCGGTTATCCAGGTTCTTAGACCCCCCGGATTGGGCATGGTCTAGTGCAACACTTTATATAAAATTTATTGTCTACATAAGCTCGTTTCATAATCATAGCATAATTCATATCATATCTCATGCTTTAGACATTCAATTCCACAAGAAACCCTAGCTGGACATTTTATGAAATAGTTGGGGTGTGTAATGTGGTAAAAAACCATGCAATTTAGAGATGAAATCATTAAATAAAATCTATAAAACCATCAATCAACACCTTGCAATATCCGTGATACATTCACATCAAAACCCCTCATCAAAGTCAACATTAGGTCCAAGATTCAAAGATCAAAATATGTTAAAACAACCATACTTTCATGAACTCAAATCACTGTATAGTAAATTCCTTTATACACAAGACCCACATATAAAATCAACTTTAAATCATGCAAATTGAGTAATAAGGAGATTAGGGCACCATGGGTGGAAAAACACAATGGCTAAAACATACATACCTTAGCTTTGGAGAAGCTTTTGGTGAAGATTGAAAATGGCGGCTTGAAGCTTGAAGAAAATCCTTATTTCTCGATGAGGGTTTTTAGACTTGAATTTTGGAGTTAAAATATGGATAAATGTTTTAGGGAGTGTTGGAAAATGTTTGGAATAATATCAGAGTGAAATAAATCTAAGTATAGGTAAAAACATGTTTGGGGACACTTGGACCCAAGACCCAAAATCTTGGACCGAGATAAAAAATCACTGGAAGTGAAATACACAGGTTCATGATGTTGACTAGTTGCGGAGGCCAAATTAACACATGTTTATGACAGCTGCGCGTTGCGGTGTTGTCGCGGACAGTCTCTAGAAATTAAAATTTTGGAAATTTGAAATTGTGATTCGATTGCTCTAAAATTGGGTTTAGACTCTCTTCCACCCAATTTTGACCCCTTGAAAAAGAATATAAAGTTGGATTTTCGAAATAGCAAATGAATTTTGAGATTATGGAATTTAAAATTCTGCGTATACCAAGGTATGTTTTTGGGCACTTTTTGGGGTCATTGCGGGCTCATGGGTCTTCTCATTCTATTAACACCTAGTCTACTAAAATGTATAGAGATTTTAGAGAGATGTATTGGTGGGGAGGCATGAAGAATGATATTGCAAAATTTGTGTCTGGTTGCCATAGTTGCCAACAAATCAAGCCTGAACATCAAAGGCCGGGTGGCCTAAACCAAGAAATAGAGATTCCTACAAGGAAGTGGGAAGCGATTTAGTGGGGTTGCCAAAGACGAGAAAGGGTTTTGATTCCATATGGGTTGTGGTTGATAGGATGATAAAATCGTCTCACTTTCTACCAGTTAAGACTACATATAGGGGTTGAAGATTACACTAGGTTGTATATTCATGACTTGGTGAGGTTGCATGGGGTTCCTTATCGATCAAATTATGGTGGACAATTCACTTCATATTTTTTGATGTCTTTCCAAAGGGGTCTTGGTACAAAGGTTAAGCTTAGTACGGCCTTCCACCCTCAAACGGATGACCAAGCCGAAAGGACTATCAAAACCCTTGAGGATATGCTTAGATCTTGTTTATTAGAGCTTAAGGGTAGTTGAGATGATCATTTTCCGTTGGTTGAGTTTGCCTACAACAACAACTATCATTCTTGTATGGTATGGCTCCTTTTGAGGATCTCTATGCTAGACGTTGTAGATCACCGGTTGAGTTGTTTGAGGTTGGAGAGGTGGCTTTATTGGGTCCGAATCTGGTTATGGATTCTATGGATAAGGTAAGGATGATTAGAGAAAGGTTGAAAACATCCCAAAGTTGCCAAAAGTGTTATGCCAATGTGAGGGTAAGGGATTTTGAATTCACGGTTGGTGTGATGGGGTTTATTTGAATGTATCACCCATGAATGGTGTGGTCCATTTTGGTAAGAAGGGCAAGTTAAGCCCTAGATTTGTGGGATCTTATAGGGTTATGAGAACGGTTGGTATGGTGTCCTACAAGTTAGATTTTGCCTAGAGAAATGGAGTTGGTTCATCCGGTCTTTCAGGTATCCATGTTGAGGAATTGTGTCGAATACCCTAATGCTATCATACCTCTTGATGTTATAGGTATTGTTGAAGATAATTTGACCTATGAAGAGGTTCCGGTGGATATTTTGGATAGACAAGTGAAGAAGTTAAGGAACAAGGATGTGGCTTCTGTTAAGGTCCTTTGGCGGAATCAACAAGTTGAAAGTGCTACTTGGGAGGCCTAAGCAGACATGCAAAAGAGATACCGTTATCTATTCCACTCCACTCAAGACAAAGGTATCAACCCAAGAACCCAATGTAATTTTAAGTCTAAGTTCAGCCTATGACATATGCATATATTCATGTTTAAATTGACAAGTTCACGATGATTTTACTCGTATGATGAGATTTTTGAAATGATGTTTAAGTGCATTGTTGCCTCTATAAGAGAGCTAAAATTGTCATGTTTATGTCTCTCGTATACGTTTCTTCGACATTCGGGGATGAATATTCCCAAGGGGGAGATATTGAAACGATCCCAAAAAGTGCCCAAAAATAGGCCTTGGAAGTGCCTGGAATCGTAATTTTCATCTATCTCAAAATATCTGATATTAAAAATCCAACTTCATATTTTTTGTTTAGGGGTTAAATTGTGTGGAAATTGGGCCTAACCTTGATTTTAGAGCAAACGAATTGCAATTTCATTTTGCAAAAAATCGAATTCCAGAGAGGTTTTCGTGCACTTGGCACGACGTGCCAAGGGCACGCCACGATATATTTTCTTGGCAGTTTTTCATTTCCGGTGCAAGGCTTTTGAGTCTTGGGCCTAAGTGTTCCTAAACGTGAAAATACCTATACTTAGTCATTTCTACCCTCATATCACTCAAAATACTCCCCAACACTCATTCAAACACTTGGCCAAATATTTAACTCCTAAACTCAACTCTCAAAACTCATGGGGACTTTAAGGATCTCATTCAAGCTTCAAGTTGCCATCTTCAATCTTCATCAAGCTATTCTACAAAGCTAAGGTATGTGAGTTTGTTTCATGGGTTCCTTTCACCCATTATATTGAAGCTTCAAAATGTTGATTTGCTCATGGGTCTTATGTATTATGAATTTCACTGCACACTATGTAGGGGTTTCATGAAATTGTGACTATTTTAGCATGTTTGGAGCTATGAATCTAAAATCTAATGAGGGATTTATTGAAGGATTTTGATATATATTGCTTGAGGGTGTGACCTATTATCTATTGATGGTTTTACAATAAATTTTCTTGCATGATTTTACTCTTGAATTGCATGGTTTTACACTAGCAGTACACCCGCCATGTGTTTGATAAAATGTTTGGTTATGAATTCTTGAAGAATTGAAGGTCCAATGCATGTCTTATAAGATGAATGACTTTATGATGATGAAAGGAATGTATGTATATGATGATAAAAGGAATATATATGTATGATATTATCTCTATAGTGTTGGGGATGACCAAGCCTCACTCGGGAGGTTGTAGGCCCGGGTAACCTTGTTGAGGGGTTTGTACCTAGATCACCTCCTTCGGAAGTGGCAGCCCCGTGCAACCATGTCAAGAGGTTTGTACATTGATAACCAAGTTGAGGGGTTATACCTCATCAACCATGTTGGGAGGGGGTTTGTACCTCATCAACCACATGAAGGGGTTTGTACCTCATGTGCCTCCCCTAGGAGGTGGTAAGCCTTGGATTGCACTAATGATAATCACTCCATACACTCGCAATATGTTCTATATAAGCAGGATTTTACTTCGAACATCATTCTTACATGTAATATTGTTATATGCTTATTTATTGCCTATGCTATGCAATTTGATTATGGAGCTTATCACTTGTTGCATTGCATCCTACATACTTAGTACATTCAAACGTACTAACGTATACTCTATGTCTACATGATGTTACCATATAGGAACTGGACCCTGCTTCAGCATCCCCATCCATGTGGCTAGTATGCTTTCGCTCAAGCTTGGTGGTGAGTCCTCCATTCTGGGGATGTTGCTTACGATATCATATTATATTCTAGGACTATCCTCTCTTTTATATAATTATTGCTTGTCTTGGCCCCCACTCTTATCTTTGTAGTAGAGGTGTAGTTAGACATGTCATATGTAACGTTATGAGCTTGACTCTCTCTTGACTCTTGTGTTATAATATGAATGATGTCACATAGCCCCAATTATCTCTACTTCTACACTTTTGTTTCTATTTTATTGCTTCTGTGACTAAGGCTATGTAATTGATGTGCTAAGAGGCTTGCTTGGGGTCCCATCTGGTTCCCCTTGGATCGTGCACGTGTAGGCCCTAGTCTTGGGTCGTGATAGAATTTATCACCCGGCCAGTGAAGTGACACACTGACCATGTGGGCTGTATGTGGCACGTGCATTAGTCATAAAGTGCAAAATAAGGACAAAACTTTAAACATAAGGCCAAGGGCCACATCAAGGCTCCTATACACAGCTCGTAATTAGATACACGACCTATGGTGGTGCCTATATGGTGTCACCTTAGTAAAAAACCTTTTGGAACCCAATTCCAAGCACCATTATGGCAATACAAAGTTTGTATCCTTACACCACCATTACTACATCGAAGGCCAAGCTTGAACATGAAGCACCCACTAGCATTGTATATACGTTAGCACCATCTATTCTGGCCATGGTGCAGAGGCAGGCTTGCACTGATCCTAGTTGACTCAATTACTACAGTAGATTTAGCCTTGGGTTCGGAAGTCCATCTCAAATGTTGAGGCGTATATGCAGACACACTGTGTGGCTGCTATTTAGGGGAGACTCACACAAGTCGATAGTCACATGGATACATTTTAGAGGTGAGTAGAATAGAGCCTCAACTCAGCACAACCTGCAGATGTGACAACTATTCAGATGGAGATTCCATAACTCTGCTTTGAGATGCGAGCAGTAGTAGTAGCATTGATTGTGCTTGCACAGCCCAATCCTACTAATGTTGTTATGGATTTAATTTCCCCTAAGAATGCATCACTCCTTTCCCTCAGGAAGTAGCCCCACATGGATGATCCTGATGCCTTGAGGCGAGAGGCGGGGATGACAGAGGAGCAGCAGTTTGAGCTTGCTAGGCTACGCTCTACGAGGGATGAGAAGGCCCCGCAGACTTGAAAGATAGAGAGGATAAGGGGTGCTACATCCTACAGAGATGTCCCCGCCATTAAGGAGATCACCAGGCAGGTTGAGGGTGGTCAGACTCCGCCAGAGATTGATGCTTAGGCGCCCATGTATATTTTTTGACCCATATGATTCATTATTGTGATATTTTTTATATTGAGGACAATGTAATTTTTTTTCTGATGGGGTGCTTGTAGTTATAGGCCTAAGTCAAGTCTGAGTAACTATTGCCTATAACTATCCCATATGTTGAGTTTGAGGTGTTTCCTTGCCTATATTCTTTTTCCCCAAGGATATTTATTTTCTGTTGAACCAGTACGTTTAGGATGTGTAGGTAGTATTAGTAGTATGTAGCACTAAAATTTATGGCATATGTTAGTTTTTATGTGCAAAAAGTACGCATAAAAATTTTGTAAGTTAGCCTTGATAACAACCATGAAATTGATTGATTAACTGTGATTGTTCTGATTAGTGAGGCCTAATTGTGATGAAAAGCATGATCTGAGAGTCTATCTTAATAGTGTAATTGGTTTCATGTATGTCTGAGCTTTCTTTGCTAAATTCCTATACTGCATTTCAATTCAGAATATTTCGTGTTACTCTAACTTGGACTATAGGTTAGTTGGCTAGGGAAGAACCTTAGGACATTGTACATATTAGTCTACTTAGCCTAAATGACCAACCAAATATGTAATATATCCCTTGAACCTAATGTTTGAGCCTTGCATGTGCCTTTATCTTTGTAAAAACCTAAGTAACCTAGCCTTGTTGAATGTAAGATCTAGAAATTGGCCTTAGTCCTCCCTTGAATATGTGCACCTTGACTGAGGCAAATAGCTTAAATTGAGGATAGCTACCAAAAGTGGCCCTAGTTCATAGGTTGGATATTGTGCATCTCACATTATGCTAAAAGACTAAGTTAAGGGTAGCTAGTATAAGGGTAATCACATAAAATAGGGTGAAAGATATTGATACAAGGAGAAAAGGATAAAAATGTGCTATGGGTGCAAAAAACAAAAACTGAATAGATGCCTAAATAATGAGCTGAAGAGAAAAATGATCTGAAAATAAAAGGCAATAAGCTAGAAATATGAGTAAGGCACCTAGAAAAGCTTGAAATTGGACATAAGGAGAATTAGTTTAAAAAATAACAGTCTTTGTAGGACAAAATAGTAGAATAACAAAGTGTTAATGAGGGTCATTAGTCACTATGTTCCCAAAATATCATACCAAAGCCCCCCGAACCTATGTTACAAGCAAAAAAGTCCTACAGTGATCCAATTACAAGTAGCCGAAGGTCAGCGTCGTGATTATAAGGGATAGCACATGGTATTGAGCGTTGTATTGGAATATCTGTTGTAAGAGTGAGTGATTTTATTTAGTCCCAAGTATTGAATCTGAAAATATTATCATGAGTGGGATATGACACTTCTTATTATGAGGGCACTTGTATTGCATTGTTGATCAGAGACTAATTCAGTGATTGTTGCTTATCTATGGTTACCTTATCATAGTTTTACTGTCACTTGTATTGATATGCATTGGTTTGTTTGATGGCTATCTGGGATGCATTAATGAGTAGGGTGGGTATCTGTGCTTTATTTAGGAGTGATATGTGCCATTAGATTGAGGTATTTGTGTTACTGTACTGCTTATGCAAATTGATCCTATTACTTGAGGTCAAGCAACACTTTTAGGTTAAGGGTGTTAATGTATTGTCAAAATATAATATTTTTTATGCTTAAAACTTTGAATTTTTTGTATTCTCAAAGCGATGTTAGTGGGCTTGATATGTTTTTATGGTTATTTTTTAGTATTACAGGATTTGGCATGATTTTGGGTTAAGTGTGCAGTTGCTGCTGTTTTTACTTATCTACGACACCCTTATAGGACGTGGAAGTTTTTATGAGCCGCAGAGTGGGATTCGTAAGTGAGAACTAGTGAAGAGCTTGTTTTTTAAAGTTTCATCCACGTAGCATGGGCCATAGAAATATGTATAAGTCGTAGATGAGGATCCATACATTGAAGATCAGAAGTTGGGATTTTCTAATAAATCATCAGACGAAACTCTATATGGTCCATAAGTCTGAACGCAACCCATAGAAAGGTCTCATAGAAGTTCACAAAACCCAGGTGTGGGACATAAAACTTAGTATGGCCTATAACCCTACTCGCATTACCTATAGAATCTTGTTTTTCTATTTTATTTTGAACTTGTCTTCAAGTACTATAAATAAATTTTTTTAGGTTATTTTCAGGAGGGAACAAAACAGAACAACCAGAATCCATAAGAGAAGTTCTTAGAAACACTTGGAGCATAATTTTGTGATTTTAATCCATACATTGTGTTTTCTTGTGATGAGTTGAGATTTATTGTTCTTGAATTCATCATTGTAAGTGTTCAATTATGTTATTTTATATCATAATTTTTGCATCTATGATGATTATGCATAGCTAAATCTACAACTAGGGTTGTAGGAACCATGAAGAACTAACAAGGTAAACTCAGATAATTAATAATTCTTAGAATGTGCGCATGCATGTATTAATTAATTCTCTTCATTTTGATTGTTTTTTAATGGTGTCCAATGTTAGAACTTGCCTTGTTGTTACAGACTGGATCATGGTAGTAACGAATAGGAAAAGAGATTGGTTAATAGGATTCGATCAATTTATTCTCATCTAATCAACCAAACTAGATCAAGGCGAGGTTATACTGGGACAATAGGTAAGGATTAGTAATGTCACCTACAGGGATGGATTAAATCACGTAGTGAATTTTGCCTCTTGCCTGGATCAAAGGGTTTGGTAAACTTAACTCACCATTTTTCATGTGACACACTATTAAAGAATACATTTATCAGGTAATACTAAGTTAGAAAATCATGGGGAACAGAATACCCTAGTTACTTTCCTCATTGATATCACAATAGTTTTCCTAGTTAAGGTTTATCTTCTGCCAATTACAAACCCCCCTTTTTAGGAGATAAGTAAGTTACCTAACTCGAATTGCTTGAAATTACTCTAAGTCTACCATAATCCCTCTGTGTTTGACCCTAACCTTGGTTAGATTATATAACTTGACCACGACCAATTTAACCTGTAAAAAAAGATATAGCTAGGGTGACATCAATGACTAAGAATAATTGAAACAGTTGATCTATGTTATATTGGGAGTATTATGTAATGTGCTAATAATGACTTAAATGTTGGAAAACAATGAAATGACTGATCGATTGTGAATAAATGATTTAATATGGACATCTTGCCTGTTTCTATATACGTGAAAGTGATTGTTATACCATGATAACATGAATTTCTTAGTGCTCTATTTATATAGAAAAGTCGATGGAAAATGATCCCGCCTAGTTGCTAATATTAGTTGGATTTCATGATATTGAAAATTGATGCTCATTACTTATGAATTGATAATGAATTTGTTTAGTATCGTATGTGGATTAGAGATTTGGTTATAGTCTACGAACAGATTGGCCGTTATATCCATACATTGAGATTCTTGCCGTGAATTGATATGATTATTATGATATGGACTCTTGCATACACTTTTTTATTACTCTATGTGGATATTATATTATTGTGCATTCTTTACTGAGTTTCACTGATTCATTATGGGGTCGAGCCACACGCTCTGTTGTAGGATATACTGATTCACTATGGGGTCAACCACATGTTCTGTGGCATGAGATATTGATTCATTATGGTGTTCGTCCACACACTCCATGGCATGAGACACTCATTCATTATGGCAGTGGGCCACACACTCCATAGTAGGTAAAAGTAATGATACTAGGGAGGGGCCTCAAACTTTGGGGCAGATACATGGATAGATATGTCCCCTATAGGTTTTGGCTAACAACATTAGAGAATATGTAGTCGTAGGACAAACATGCATCATGATTATTTGACATGGCATTGCTTTACATTTCATGGCATTTACTCCATTTAATATCATTTCTTTCTTGGTATTGTAAAATGTATTGCTTATGAGACTATATAATTATTATAATATTTGACTTGAGTATTAGTTGTATATATGGAGATATGATGTCATAAGATGAGTATATCTATATTAGTGTGATTTGTATATTATATTATGCTGAACTTTTGTATGTGTAGGTGGGTAGTTCGGTGGTGTGTGATTGGGAGTTAAGGAGTACTTGTGTTCTTTATTCCGTTACTTTAGGTTAGTTCCATTAGATAAGTACTTTATTGTTTGGTGCTCACATCTTGCTACATTTTTGTATGATTTGAGCTTGATCCTCCTTGCTAGATTTTCTTCCTACGAGATCAAGCTTCAAATTACTTGTGATATAGCTACTTATGTCTTCAGCAGGACTTCGAGAATTCCATTTCTTGTTTCTATTCTATTTGAGAACTAGACATTGAGACATATTTTATTGAGTATTCTATAATTAGAGGCTTGTACATGTGAGACTAGTTCTAGGATGGTTGTAATTTTTGATCTCATATGCCTATCTATCTTATTAGACTATTTAAACTTTCACTTTTATACGTTAATGTGTAACTACCCGAATCTCGTGAGACATTACTTGTGCTTGGAAATCAAGTTTTCGAGAGTTTTTACTAAGGTGATCCTCCATGGTCACCTCTATGACTGGTAAAGATTACTTAGGGATGGCCCTTATCCTTATGTGTGGTGTGGTGTAGATTACTTAGGGATGGCCCTTATCCTTATGTGTGGTGTGGTGTGGCTGATGGAGGAGTTCAAGACCAAGTGGTCCTCTGATCCATTCACAGACCATGGTGATCACAACTGCCATAAAAGTGTCTTGTGGTAGGTGCCTTTATCTTGAAAGACATACAGTGTCTAAGGCCTCTACCACGGGCCCTTACACGGTCGTGCACCTTACCACAAGCCATGGTGAGTGTCTTGTAAGGCCTTTGGTTTGATTTTTCTAAGTATAAAATCACTGTCTTAGAACTTGGATATTTGTACTGAAGGTTGTACAAACTATGCAATGTTGTACAAACTATCACGTCATCAGTAGAAACAACCTCTTCTGAAATTTGGCCAAGACCCTAACCACATACCATTGCATGGTCTGCCGATCGTAGAGCCCTTCTATGAGACCCCTAGATACTTCCGGAAACTCATATCATTAATGATTTTCTCATAACTTTGGT